>JAANDH010002383.1:0-11268 GCA_011799765.1 Nymphaea thermarum | reverse complement strand
TGACGAAATGTCCGACAATTTGACACATGATGAAGCCATAAACTCACGTAAATCGTCAAATTCGGTAAATGTTGTGGATGAGAAAATCGAATCCATAGAAAAGAATAAAATCTAGGGACTAGTAGATCCTCCTAACGGTAAGAAGACCCATTGGGTGTAAATGGGTATTTAAGAATAATTATAAAGCTGATGGATCAGTCGAGAAATTTAATACTAGACTGGTGGCAAAAGGCTTTTCTCAAAAGGAAAGAATGGATTACTTAGAAACCTATTCACCAGTTGCTAAGTTTGCATCGATCGGAATAATTCTGGCTATCACAGCATTCTATGACTTGGATATTTGTCAGACGGATGTAAAAAACTTGTTTTATCAATGGCAAGTTAAAGGAAAACATATATATGACTCAACCACATGGATATGTCATTAAAGGAAATGAAAGAAGAGTCTACAAGCTAAGGAAATCATTGTACGGCTTAAAGCAATTGCCTAGACCGTGGTATTTTGCCTTTCATAAAACAATCACAAAACCTGGATACGTAGCAAATCAACTAGACCATTGTGTATATGTCTAGAAAAGTGGGAGTCTTTTTTATATCCTATCATTATATGTCGATGACATTCTATTGATAAAAAATGATAATGATATGATATCCAAAACAAAAACTTGAGAGAACTTCGACATGAAGGACATGGGTGAAGCATCTTATATACTAGGGATAAAGATTACTCGAGATAGAAACTCGAGAATCTGAGTCTGAGCCAAGAACGATAAATTGATTATATCTTAAAGAAAAATTTAAATGCAAAACTATAAACCTATTGGAACTCATATAGCTAAAGGAGCAATTTTAAGCAGAAGTGGTTATCCTGGTGAATGACAATGAAAATTAAATGTTTCATATGCACAAGTTGTTGGCAATTTAATGTACCTAATGCTTTGTACTAGACTAGACATAAGCTTTAATATTAGTATGGTGCGGCGTTATCAAAGTAATCCTGGTTCACCTTACTGGCCAGCAGTTAAAAGAAATTTTTGGTATATTAAAGGAACAAAAGAATTGAAATAGTCCTATCAAGCCGATGATCTAACTCTAGTTGGTTACTCTGATGCAAATTTTGCAGGATGTAAAGATGACAGTAAATCTACATCTGGATATGTTTTTTGAGTTGGAGGATGTGCAATAGCCTGGTCCTGTAAGAAATAGGGATGTGTTACTCAAGACACACAAGAAGCTGAATGTGTAACATGTAATATTGCAACTATCTTTGTTGTATGGATAAATCGATTCTTGAAAGACTTGAAATTATATCTTAATCATGAACCAGTTAAGCTATGTTGTGATAACCACATAGTGATATTACTTATGAAAAATAGAGTTGTTAGCTCAAAGATTAAGCATATAATGGTGAAATACCATTATTTTCATGAATTGATTGAGCAAAATGAAATCTCAGTTGATTATATGTCTGCCAATGATATGGTAGTTGATCTCTCTACTAAGGGAATGTCTGAAGACTTGTTTTTAAAGCATGTAGCTTGTATGAGACTAAAATATATTTGAAATGTTGCAATGCAAAGCCATTGAGCGGAAAACCTTGCTATAAGCCTTAGATAAAATTGAAGTTACAATGCACAAACTAGTACTAGAAAACCACGTAACTAAAGATTAATGAACTCACACTTAGTGGAATCAATTTAGTGGTCTCATGGCCAAGTGGGAGATGTTGGATAGTGGCCTTGAGCCCGAGCACAGTATCTCGTAACTGCGAGGGGGGCCACTCGTAGTTACGAGATCATCTTCAAAATTGTTTTCTATATATATCCTTTTTAATAAGGTAAAAGATATTCTTTAGACTATTTATCTCTCTACATATCTCTCACTTGCCCAACTGCAAGTTGGGCAAAGGGAAATCGTGTGAGGCTGCCTATTTAAGCTCAGAAATACTCTAATTAGGGTTAATGCATTCGTGATTACCCTAAGCGAGTATCATCGAAGGAAACCCATGAACTAACTATCTCTGCTTTGGTTCTCTCTTCATCCCTTTCTTCTTCTTCTTCTTCTTCTTCTTTCTGCAGTTGGGGTTGCCACTGCTTCTTACAGTGCAAACTGAAGCCACTAGTGAACCTACTGCGCAAACGAAGAGGTGATTCAGGCCACCGTTCCGCTGTGGCTACAAATTTCAATAACTCAAAGCCAGCCCAATGCCCAGTCAAATTAGTATATAATTAAATAATTCAGGCCTGAGATAGGAAATGTGAGTAGTGGTTTGATACATCAGGAGGGGTGTTTATTTGTCAACGAGGTACTTAAGGTCGGAGGTCAGACCCTTCTCTGTTAGCGCATTTGGAAGGAAGCACTGTCAACGTCTCTACCGTGGAAAGAAATCTTCAGCAATTTCTTTGGAAAGAAATCCTCAACGGTTAATGTTTGGATTGAGGATATCAGAACGAGAATTGGCGTCATCTAATTCCGCCAATCTTGTCTTTTCCTTCCTTATAATTGTTGCCTTTTTATGTAATTCCCTGATTTCCAGGGATCTTAAGATTGTTCGGACCTGTATTGGAAAGAAGGGGCTGTAATCCATATAAGGAGATGACTCCCACGTTATCAGTAAGAGAGAATATACAAAAGAGAGACAAAACAGAGCTTCCTCTGTTTTTCGTGGATGTAGGCTTTGATTCCGAACCACGTTAAAATTTGAGTCTTTTCTTCCTTCCTCTTCTTCCTCCATGAATTTTTTCATGGTATCAGAGCAATGAATATTCGATGATCTATCCGAAATGTCGGTATTTCACAAGTGGTGCAGTTGCTGTCACAAGGGAGCAAGACTACCTAGACAAGATATTCTAGGTGTGATTTCCTCTTGTTCCAAAGCATCAATATCATGGCTGACGTTGCTAGAGACAAAGCATCCAAGGGAGCTAAGTCCACCAAACATAACACTCTGAAAATTACCTCCACCCCAGTCAATGGTGGCAACTATTTGAGTTGGGCGAAGGCTGCTCGCTTGTTTCTTAGTGGAAGATCAAAGGCATGATACATTAATGGAAAAATCAAAGTTCCAGCCACTACTGATCCCAAATATGATGAATCGGAAGCTGAGAACGACATGGTTATGGCGTGGCCACTCAACTCTATGGAACCATCCATAGCAAACCTCTTCACGTACCCAGATACCGCTTACGGAATATGGGAGGCTCTGAATGAACTTTATAGTGAGCAAAATAATCTTAATCGAGTATACCAAATACAATGCGAAATTGCCACTCTCACTCTCCATGATCAAGATGTGCAATGGTACATTGGAAGACTGAGAAGCCTATATGATGAGCTCCTTCAATACCAGCCTGCAACTTCTGATCCAGCCATTTATAAACAGCGATTTGAAGAATATCAAATTTTCAAGGTTCTCACTGGATTGAGTGAGGACTATGAATCCTTAAGGACTCAAATACTCAACACTATGCCGCTGCCCAAATTCAATGTTGTATGTCAAATGATTCAAAGAGAGGTGTCAAGACGAAGAGTCATGAGCATCCTCCCTAAAACAGATTCCATAGGAGACATCCAAGAAAAAATGGCATGCCTCTCACAATCGGGCACCATTCAAGGCGTACAAAGGTACCATTCCAACACACAGAAAACTCGCAGCAAACTTAAGTGTACTCACTACAGGAAATTGGGCCACACGCGCGACCGCTGCTGGGAACTCGTGGGATGACAAGGGAAGGAAAAGGGATCTTCTTCAATCCCAGACAAAGACGTTAATCTTGCAAACTTTGTTACCAAAGATGACCTAGAAAAATTCTCTTAGAAATTCTCAAAAACAAATTTAGTATATTCCCAACCTGTGGGTGACGTCCCTGAAGGTAAGCCCTATGCCCTCATGACTGCCACTAATAATGAATCTTCGATAGTTGATTCTGGTGCTACTGATCACATGACTAATGATCCCACAAGACTTGCTGATCTAAATAAGGATCTTCATCGCTCTGTTTTTTTTGCTGATGGGTCATCTATAGAAGTTGTCGGCATTGGAAAAACTACATTTTTTGAGAAACATATTGGCTCTACTTGACTTGTTCCCAAGATTGCTGTCAATCTTATGTCTGTTGATGGTCAGATGATGAAGATGACGATGCCGAGCAAAAGAGAGTCTCTCTCTCTCATGGCATCATCATCAACATCATCTAATCATCAACATCATCATCGTGTTACATCTTTGTGAAAAGTTTTCTATAAATGTAAATATATTATGTAAAACCACCACAATTATGGTGATGATGTTGATGGTCAAATGATGATAATGAGGATGCCGGGAGAGAGAGAGTCTCTCTCTTATGTCATCATCATCATCATCATCTAACCATCAACACCATCATCGCGTTTCATCTATTTGAAAAGTTTTTTATAAATGTAAATATATTATGAAAAACTACCGCAATCATGGTGATGATGTTGATGGTCAGATGATGATGCTGCTGAGAGAGAGAGTCTATCTCTGTCATGGCATCATCATCATCATCATCTAACCATCAACATCATCATCGCGTTACATCTCTGTAAAAAGATTTTTATAAATGTAAATATATTATCAAAAACCACCACAATCATGGTGATGATGTTGATGGTCAGATGATGATTATGATGATGTCGAGCGAAAAAGAGTCTCTCTCTCATAACATCATCTAACTATCAACATCATCATCGTATTACATCTCTATGAAAAGTTTTTTTATAAGTGTAAATATATTAAGGAAAACCACCACAATCATGGTGATGATGTTGCTGGTCAGATGATGATGATGAAGATGCCGAAAGAGAGAGAGTCTCTCTATCTCATGGCATCATCATCAACATCATCTAACCATCAACATCATCATCGTGTTACATCTCTGTGAAAAGTTTTCTTTAAATGTAAATATATTATGGAAAACCACCACAATTAAGGTGATGATGTTGATGGTCAAATGATGATGATGACGATGCCGAGAGAGAGAGAGTCTCTCTCTAATGGTATCATCATCATCATCTAACCATCAACATAATTATCGTGTTACATTTATGTGAAAAGTTTTTTCTAAATGTAAATATATTATGAAAAACCACCACAATCACAGTGATGATGTTGATGGTCAGATGATGATGATGATGATGTCGAGATAGAGAGTTTCTCTCTGTCATGGCATCTTCATCATCATCATCATCATCTAACCATCAACATCATCATCGTGTTACATCTCTGCAAAAAGTTTTTTATAAATGTAAATATATTATGGAAAACCACCGTCAGATGATGATGATGACGATGCCAAGAGAGAGAGAGAGATAGGCCGGCACACCGTTACACATAATTACGATGTACGGCAAAAAAAGGCCGATTGCTCTCCCTTTTTGCCCTTTCTTACTTAGCCGAGTAGAGCGAGAGAGTGAGCGAGAGGGGGAGGTCAAGTTTTCGCTTATTTAGTAACTTTTACGTGAAAGAGCGAGCGTACTTTGACGTTAAATTTAATAACATTTTTTAGAAATCTGTCAAAAATATTTTTTTTTCAAGTTATTGATTGATTGTTTACGAACCATTGCTCAATGTGGGACGGCGAGATTCTTGCAGGCACTAAGGTATTTGATCATATGTGCATTTTTATTCTTGCGGCCCTGCCCTTTATGATTATTTACCAGGCCTTTTATGCTGGTCGTGGATGTGACATGAAGCTTAGTCACAATCTTCTTTGTTGTGCAGGAAACAAGGAAATGGGTGCAAATAATGGATTGCAGAGAAGGGTTTTTTTTTTTTTTTTTTTTCCTAGAACATTCATTATCCCCTTTTCTTCTCTACCATATTTTTGCTTTCTAGGGGAAAAAACATTTACTTTGCTATGTTTCAAACTAAATTTTCTAAGATCTTGGACGTGAATGTACTAGATGAAATAGTGGTAAGCTTGTACTTCACATTTCACTGGCTTGGACAAATATGCCTGTTCTGTTGCCAATACCAGTCCCAGAAAAACTTTATTATGAACAAGTTGGATTTGGGCATAGCCACATGTAATGTTCACATGAAAATCACATCGATGCCTCATAGACACCAAACCCATCTAAGGTTAGTGCCCCTTTGATAAAATTTTCTGGCTCCGCCACTCATGCTAATGTAGGCAAGGTGAAAAAACAAGAGAGAGAGGAAAACCCGGCTAATAGCTTTTAAGCAACTTACACTTCATCACAGTTGCACGCTCCATCACAGTCTGCGTCCGCAACCCCAGGAAAGAAAAAAAAAAGTAAAAAATGAGAGATGCTCCCACAAGAGTACCACAAAAAGGAAACGTTGTTAATCACGACGCGGCACCGGGAACATGCCTAACGATGGAGGAGTCACCGGTGGAGGTTTTTTCATGGGTGGGGGAACGCTCGCTGGCGGTGGCATGCTCACTGGTGGAGGACTTGTAACCGGCAGCGGCGGCGGCGTCTTGGGAGAGGTTGATGGGGGGGACGGGAAGGATGGCGGAGGCTGGATTCTTGGCTTACTGGCTGGTGGGGGGATCGATGCCGGTGGAGGCGTGGCCACTCGTGGAGGGAGTACCATAACCGGCGTAGGGAAAGGCACTGGAGGAGCGGTCACTGTGGCAGACAAACCCGACGGCGGGGGTTTGGTGGTCACCGGCGAAGGAACGACAACCGGTGGAGTGATGCCATTCGGCGGAGAAGGTGGGAAGGTCGTGGTGAAGCCAACCGCCTGCCATGATTAAGGAAACAAGCAGGTCACTACCATTTACTTTAAACGGCGGCGTGTTTAAATGCAGGAGAAATTTTAGCCCTAGAAAATCATCCTGTCACAAGAGATGGAACAACTTCCTCTGGAAAAAAGAAGTTCTCTTTCCCCGAAGAAATACTTCTCCTGCATTTGCTCAAGCCGTGAAGCACCATGAAAAAGAAAGAAAAAGAAAAAATCTGAAGGAAAATAGACGGTTACCATCTGAAGAAGAGGAAGGAAGAAGAAGAGAATCAACAAATGGCACGACGGCATTTGAGAGAGCCATGGCTGCGCACGGAAATGGACGACTTCCGCCACTTGATGAGTAGAGTGGAAGATAGTCAAAGAATGGCAGGGTGGAAGACGGCGCGTCCCCTCCATTTATAAGCACTCGTGCAGTACCGAATCTATAGTAACCTTCTATTTTCCTTCAGATTTTTTCTTTTTCTTTCTTTTTCATGGCGCTTCACTGCGTGAGCAAATGCAGGAGAAGTATTTCTTTGGGGAAAAAGAACTTCTTTTCGCCGGAGGAAGTTGTTCCATCTCTTGGGACGGCCGATTTTCTCGGGCTAAAATTTCTCCTGCATTTAAACATGCTGCCGTTTAAAGTAAATGGTGGTGACCTGCTTGTTTCCTTAATCATGGCAAGCGGTTGGCTTCACCACGACCTTCCCGCCTTCTCAGCTGAATGGCATCGCTCCACCGGTGGTCGTTCCTTCACCGGTGACCACCAAACCCCCGCCGTCGGGTTCGTCTGCCCCCATGACCGCTCCTCCAGTGCCTTTCCCTACGCCGGTTATAGTACTCCCTCCACCAGTGGCCACACCTCCACCGGCATTAATCCCCCCACCAGCCAGTAAGCCAAGAATCCAGCCTCCGCCATCCTTCTCGTCTCCCCCATCAACCTCTCCCAAGCCGCCGCCGCCAGCGGCGGTACCAGTCCTCCACTAGTGAGCACACCGCCGCCAGCGAGCGTTCCCCCACCCATGAAAAAACCTCCTCCAGTGACTCCTCCGTCGTTAGGTATGTTTCCGGTGCCGCGTCGTGATTAATGTCGTTTCCTTTTTGTGGTACTCTTGTGGGAGCGTATCTTATTTTTTTCCTTTTTTTTCTTTCCTGGGGTTGCGGACGCAGACTGTGATGGAGTCACTGCTTGAAAGGACTGCCATGCTTTTAAGCCACTTACACTTCTACTAGTGAGAAAATAGTTTGCCAAATTGCAATTACTGATAAGATCAGGCTACTCACATAGTTTACAACCAAAATTTATTCACACCAACATTGTTCATCGTGCTCATGGTGAACCAAACCTCAACAAAGCCTTAGTAATTGGATCGTGATTAATTGTATAGCCACCACTCATTGCACAATTGTGAAAGATCACTTACTCCAAGAGAAAAAAAAGGCCTTCCATCTAAATTAAGTTGCTGGATGGTTGAGAGCAAAATAAAAAAAAAAAAAGAAAAAGTGTGAAATATTATTAGATTAAGAAAATACCCATGGCCAATGTGTTCAGGCATGAAACAGAAGGTGTTGAGGGATGTGAGCATATCAGGGAAAGGCTAGCCACCATAAAAAACAAGAAGCAACTTCGAAAAGCACAAAGCATCAACCATAGAGATGATGCAAGATGTGATTGATAAAGGAAAGATATATATATATATATATATATATATATATATATATATATATATATATATATATATATATATATATATATATATAGAGAGAGAGAGAGAGAGAGAGAGAGCATAGAGAGGGCATACCGCATACCTGAAACAGGTCTTCACAATAGAGAGAAAAACAAGAAAAAGCAAGAAACATCTGCACAAAGCATAAAGCATCAGCTCTTCACAATAGAGAGCAAAACAAGAAAAAGCAAGAAACATCTGCACAAAGCATAAAGCATCAGCTATGGAAGCGATGCAAGATGTGAAAGAGGAAGAAAAGAGAGACACAGAAAGAATATGAGGAAAATTGTTTTTCAGAATCCAAACATGTGGGAGAAGAAGAACTATGAAGGTGGAGTGGGGAAGAAGAAGAAGAAGAACAATGGTGGGATATGAGGAAAGAGTGTTAAAAAATTAAAATGATGAAGAAGAAACAATTTAACGTGGTTTAGTGTTTAATCACTACATCCAGGGAAGGCCACAACTTTTGATGTCCATTAAAGATGCATAGAATCCGTTGTCTTAATCCAAAGAGAGTGAGAAAAACAGAGAGATATTCAGATAAAGTGAGAAAAATAAAAATCACAAAAAAACTCACCTGATCACTTAGTGGCATCTCTAGAAGAAGAACGGAAGCGTAAGTTTGGATGAACGAGTTAGAGGAAGGGAGATGGTTATATATATATATATATATATATATATATATATATATATATATATATATATATATATATATATATATATATATATATATATATATATATATATATATATATTTGGGAAATGTAATTATCTCCCTTCTTCCACCTCATTCACCTAAACATACGCTTCCATTTTCTCTAGAGCTGACACTAAGATGCTGTCTTTATTGTAATAGTAACACTTTGTTACTATCCGATGATATATATTTTTTAAAGATCATGATTATATTATGTAAAAATGGCATTGTGTACGGTTCCATCCATAGCAAATCAATGCTGTTATATGTATTGGAAGACTTGAACACACATGCATGTTGGATTTAGGATAACATGTCAAATGTCGAAATGTGCAAAGCAAGAGGCCTGTTCTTGGTCGGGTTAGCTCAAATAAAGACATTCGGAGCGGCCGGACCTTGCACCGACGGGCGAGTCCCTTTCTCGTTCATTTTAAAATAAAACTTCATTTTTCTAAAGCACTCCAAAGGCTAAAAGAAATTCTGAGGATGCAAACACACTTACACAAGTTAAACAAGTTGATGCAGGCACAAGTTGATGGTTACACGAGTTAAAGCTTACACAAGTTAACGACTAAACTAGTTAAATGGGTTAAGTGAGTCAAGTTCGAGCTCAAATTTTGTGTAGTCGAGTCGAGCTCAAGCTTGCTATAAAGAACTTGGTTCGAGTTTGAGCGCAAGTTTTTTGAGCCGAGTCGACCTCGAGCTGGCCAAGCTCAGGCTCAACTCATCTCGTGTGCAGCCCCTACTTGCATGGACAGAAGGTGGATGGATAAGGCTTTGATATTCATGTGTGTGTCACATTTTTGCCTCCCTAGGGAATCGTGAACTTTTTGTACCTTTGAGATCATTGGTTTGAGAAAAAAAAAATGATCTGAGATTTTCAGTGAAGTTTCAATGAAAATGCTGATCTTTTGTGAATTTCACCAAATATTTCAAATCATTTTTCTCATACCAATGATCCCAAATATACAACACGATTTCATCAATTTTATTATAGAACTTGGGGTGATATTGCTTCAACGATATTACGGTTCAATTATATTTATTATTGACTCCATTAGTTTCAGTAAGAAACATTTCGTTTTGCTTCTGCATATCGTATTAAGCACATCAGTTTCTTTACTTTGATGGCTAATTTAGGACAAATTCATTCGTCTAACTGATTTTATTATGTCGTCTTTTTTTTCTGCAAATTCGTATTTAAATTTACTGTTAATTTTGTTTATTAATTTGTATCCCTTTTAGCTTCAATGGTGGTTACCGTCCCTAGTTTTCAGCCTCGATCTGAAAATTGGTTTGGGGTTAAAACCTAGTTACCACCACCTACGATCTAGGCTTTGGGCTGGGTATCCGACAGGTACTCAATACTCAACTCAACTTGGGCTCAGGTCGGCCCGATTGATTTTTTTTAAATATTATTATTGTATTTACATAAAGCTAGAACCCCATTTTTACAAAAAAATAATAAAAAATAACTAAAAAAACAATAAAGAGCAAAGCTGTGCCCCAAATTTTTGAATTCTCTATATAGCTTAACTAGTTTAAAAGTTTCACATTTTTATTTAAGTTATTTTAAGTTTTTGAAATTACAAAAATAAGAACAAGCACTAAACAAGTCTAATCAAGTTTAATCTAATCGACTTCATCCAACTCAAACTAGATGAGTTTTAAACTCGAGTTTGAGACATGTTGGTGAACATTTGGCATTCAATAAATTCAAATCCTCCAGTCTTGAATTAAGTATTGAATAACCATATCATTAAAGCCCCTGATTTTGGATATTTGACCATGCCATAAAGCATATAATATAATGGGTGCAACACTCAGACAACATCGGCTGCTAGTTGTAGGCTTCTAAGCAACAATCTAGAGATTGATCAAGGAACATGAGGACTGGTTTATTAGTAGACTTTGTCCATTTCTATTTATGCAGTCCCTCATTTCTTGTCTAACCCAATGCCAATCAGTAGCAGAGGTAGGTGTGGGCCACTGCCCACGCAAGCCAACATCAGTCCCAGAAAAACTTTATTATGAGGGAGTTGGATTTGGGTCTAGCCAAATGTAATGTCCACACCAAACTCACGCCAATGCCTCATAGACACAAAATTCAACTAAGGTCAGTGCCCCTT
>JAANDH010002381.1:0-11304 GCA_011799765.1 Nymphaea thermarum | reverse complement strand
AGGAAACGGATTTCGACCAAGACAGATAATTTCTTCCATCTAGCAGGATAGAGGTGATTTTAGAATTTGGTACCTGTTCTTGAACGAGTATTCGTTCAACCGAATAATCTGACGCCATGTTTGTTGCAGCCATAGAAAAAACACCAGATTAGAGAACCTGGCTCTGATACCATGTAGAAAATAAATCAAATAGAAGAAGGCACGATTTTACGTGGTTCGGTCATTCAGACCTACGTCCACGAGAGAACACACCACACCTCGTGTGATTTTTTCTATTATCTTTTGCATGGAAAGATAACACATAATAAATGGAATGAATAGAGCAAATGCTCTTTACAAGGTAACGTATGCCATTAAGGAAGCTATCCAAGGCAAAAGGTAAGTTTCCAAAGAGGGTCTTCTCCAACGTTCATCCTCTAACGTTTCCTCTCCCAACGTCAATAATTCAACGGTAGGGAGACAAGCAAGGCAACTTTTATTTTTAACAGTTATCATGTATTTAAATCATTAAGATAAACAGAAGAGTAACTATGACTAATTGGTCAATCGTTTTATCTTCTAAGATCAACTACCTCTTCCGTTTATGACACAGAAAAAAATGGGGGTAAGTAGTTAAAAGACTGATTATCCTCAAGGAGGCTAGTAGCATAACGGCCAAGGTAGGGTCAATAGGCGGTTGGTTCCCATTTTGAGTCCATATGGTTCCCATTTTGAGTCCCTATGGCATCAAAGTAGTTAAAGTAGTTAAGACTAATTTCCTGTCAGCAATGTTAAAAGAAAACCTAAACAAGAGGAGAGCCAGAAATTTAAGTTAGGGCAGACATCACTCTATTACACACAATGAAAATACACAATGAAAATCAATCATAAAAATGAAAAAGGCCTTTCAAAAAGTAATCGATAGGCAATTTTTAACAGTTAAGAAAAGCGTCAAAATTCTTTTTACTAACAAGTGAAAAATATGTGTATATCTCTCTCTTTCATACATACACACACACACACACACAACAAATGCGGTTCGAGGTGGAGATAGATTTCTGATCAGTAGTCCATTTTTTTTCTTTTTTCCTCTTCCATCTCTTGGTTTATGGTGGACACAGTGGTGAAATCAGGGATTTCTTAGCACTTATTTTGCGCAGCTTCCTCCAATTGAATGCCTTTATCAGGCCTTAAGAATGTCAATGGATCATATTTGAATCAGATATACCTCAACTGTAGCATCTCGCGTCTTGAATTGGAAAATATTGTAATTATTTTTGCAGAAAATCTTAGTGGGTATTGAACTTTTTATCTTCTTCAACTTTTGATGGCGTTTTTTTCGATATTCACATATTTAGATTCAGATTCAAATATAAACAAAGGAAAGTCAAACATGAATCCGAATCTGAAATCCAATTTCACAATCCAAATCCGAGTTCTGAACCAAATCTAGCTCAATTTTCAAGATGCAAGAGCATTAGATATAAGATATTTATTTAAAATTGAATTCGACCCAAATCAAAGTCTGACCAGATATCATTTGTTAAATCCGAACCTGATCAGATTTCTTAATAGGATATTAAATTTTTTTCATATCTGATTCGAAATGATTTGGTTTGCTCATTAAATATATTGGCATTCCTACCTAGCCTCTTTGAAGCCGTGAAATATGTTCTGTTAAACATCTCAAAGTTTTTAGTATTATTTTCATGTGATCTCTCTCTCTCTCTCTCTCTCTCTATATATATATATATATACATCAAAAGAGAGAGGTTTGATTTTTGCTATCCGTATTTATCTGTCATTAAGGAACCGTTTTGTCGTTTCGGCGATATTAAACTTGCTTTTCACATACTCCAAACCAAATGGATGCAAATATCGAAAACTGTCAGATTAAAAATAGTAAAGTTACTATATGTAGTTTGTATTTTTATGAAGGTTTTCAATATTATAACTTCCTTAGCTCATAAGATCCAGTTACTTGATTTTCATGATTAAGTTGCTGGCCATATGGGGAATTCAAGATCTCAGTAGGTCTTAATGAGTTGGGGAACACAAGATTTTTGTCATTAACTCTTAAAAGATATGATATAACTTCTAAACATCTGATTTCTATTATATATATTCTAACTTATAATTTTACCTATTTTTTTCAGCATCAATCTTTGTGCTGCACGTTTCCAGGCCTATAGGGGCCATTTACGAATAGTAACTTTATTTATTGTCTCACCCAAAAATTGGTTAGATTCATTAGACATTTTAAAAAGTTTTTGGTGAACGTACTTTAGTTTTTAAGATAGATGTGAATCTGCTCTAATTTTTAGAGCAACTTCATGTTATCAAGCATCCGCTAAATGTCTCATGTCAGCCTTTGTTCATTTTCTTTAAAATTGATTTGTAAATGTTCTAGATTTAATGTTTTATTGTTTTTCCAACCGCCATAGAGGAGTCAGTTCCCTTTGGGGAACCCAATTATAATTTTTAAAATCTTTACAAAGTCTAAATTAAAAAAAATTAAAAATATAACAAAGTCCATTTTCTTTTTCCAAAGTCTGGGGAAAGGCCATGGCTCATGACAAGCCTGCATCGCCCCTACTCCCATGTGTGAGAATAATATTTCCATTTGTACCCCATAAAATACTGCGCATCATTAAACAATAATTTATATCTGAATAATCTTGAGGCAAGAAATGTGCAGTTCACGCCAGCGCGCTTCTGAATGTGTGCCCTTCAAATACGAACCGGTCACTTACGAACCGGTTCCTGCAGGGAAGTGTCAGATTTGTGGACAACGGCCCGGTTCGGCTCCCCAAGACCCAGTTTTTGGGGTTCTGGAGCCGAGTCCGGGTGGTCCTTAGCCATTTCCTCTGGACCTGGCCTGAGTTTACGCTTGGGGTTAGATCTAAAATATAACGGTTCGTCCAATCATACGGTCGGCTCCAAACAAAACCATAGTCTTCTCATGGTTCGAGCCCTAGCCATGGCCGGCAGCCTCGAAGCTCGATTTAGGGTCTCACTTATCCTTGTTTGGATCCGAAATTTTAATTTAGGCAGTCCAATCCAGATTCAAGAAAGTCCAAACCAAAATCGGAACAACCCATAAGTGTGGACTCAGAGTACCCAAGCACTCAACCATAACCAGAAGTTCGAGCTTGAGCCATTAATGAATCGATTATAAAAAAATATGGGTGAAGATATGCTTTGCTAGACTGCCGCTCTCTTTCACGGCCCACCCAAGTAAGCTCTCTCTCTCGGACTTTATTTTATTTTATTTTATATTTTTTTTTTTCTTTCAATGGATTGTCTATCAATGTATATGGGCACGAGATGCGCGTTTATCATGCCCTGTTCAAGGTCTCTCGAATATCGGTACCTAACAGGAAAGACTTCCTGTTGATTTGGACTCTTGTGCAACTGATAAGAAGCTTTACAGTTGTCCGAACAAAGTGAAAAATTCAATAAAAAGACGCAGACAGTTTTCACACAGAAAACAGAATCGTTTGACCTGTGCTCCCATGCATGTTCCTGTCATCCAGTGTAATCGGTTGTAGCAAATGGGTTACATCTATAATGTCGATGGTTGGTTATGGAATGAACACGTTTGTCTTATGTAATTAAAGGTCTCAATGAACACTGGATTCAGTAACTTTTAACTGTGGTTTGAATGATTGGCTGAATAATCTCCAAGAAACCGCTGCTCATAGCTGTTATTTGTCATGGAGAGAATTTCGGATATCTTTAGTCTTTAGACAGGCTGGTGCTTGGCTTGTAGTGGATAACACCTGTGAGTAAGGCTTCCCTTCCTAAACATGGTCTATTACATCTGTAGGTTTCTTGTAATATCTCGTAACTTCTCCTAAACAACGCTGCCCGTGCACGGCTTTGCTCATGAGGAAGGACACGATAAAGGAGAACATGAAAGAGAAATTGTTAATGGAAGAACTTTTTCATATTATTTAGTAAAAAACAATAGATTATATACAACAACTTTACAATGGTTAATTACACCGCCAATATTTACAACGTTAAGGAGTGAGGTCTCCTTTCCTTAGCAATGCCAAGGTTTCCTTAGTAAAGGAGTCTCATATTTGAGGCAATTTGAAGGAGAGAACGTTGAGATGAATGGGCATCTTATGGACAGGTGGCAGTGGACCTTTGACTTGAACCTTGTGCATTTGTTTTTTAACACTCCCCCTTAAACAGGCGTGTAAAGATTGACGACATCCAGTTTGCATAATAGATGATAAAAACCTTTTTTTCCTAATGCTTTAAATAAATCTGCTAATTGGTCTTTGCTTCGAATGAAACATGTGTGTATTGTCCCTTGAAGCAATTTTCTCGTATAACGTGACAATCTAGTTCAATATGTTTTGTGCGCTTATGAAAAATTGGATTTGTAGCTACATGTAATGTTGCTTGGTTGTCACCGTTACTCGATATAGTTGACTAACTCCCAAGTTGTTCAATAGATATCTTAACCATATTATTTTATATACCACATTAGCCATGGATCTATATTCAGCTTCAGCAAAAGATAGTTACACAATTGTTAACACCCCAAATTTTTTCACATCAAAATTGAAGCAATGTGAAAATTTCACAAAAGAATTGTGAAAATTTGCAATTTCAAAGCCAATTTCGAATCTAAAGAACAATTTAGATTCAAATCACGAATTTAACTCGTGACATGAATCCCAATGCAGGATTACGAGTCCAAATCCATTTACAAATGTCAATTGAAATCCAAATCCAATTACAAAATTCAAATTCTGACTTAGATCCAAGAATTGAGTCTAGAATGCTACGTGGGACCCATGTGTGGGCCCCACATAGCTCGTGTGGTCAAGAGCCCCCCTAGGGGCCACTCCCCCCTCCATAAAATAAATAAATAAATAAATATTTTCTCTCAAATTAATTGAAGAAAAGTCATTTTCAAGAAGAAATAAGAAAGAAACCTATGAAAAGAGAGACATTTATGTCTCTCTCTCTTCTTTAATCAGGTCCTCTTTAAAGAAAAAATAATTTCCAAGGAGCAATCACTAGGCTGGTCAAACTCACCTAACCTACTTAATCCAAGTAGGTTTGACCCGGGTGCACCCAAATGTGGTGCCAATTCCAGCTAGGTTCGATCAACATGGACTCAGCAGAGTCAAAAAGTAGGTCTGTCTCACGATCCAATCAATGGACGAAAATAGACTTTGATCGAGCCAAACCCACTTTGACTAAACTCAGTCAAAGTGCAAATCAACTCAATTAAGAGCTTTCTTAGCTCAAATTTATCAAATTACCTCAAACAAAGTCAAACTACTCGCAAATGAGCCTTGACTTTGGTCAATTTGGACAATTTTGCCCTTCTGTGGTCAAATTGAGACTATAAAGCCTAAATTGGTTCATGAAAGGTAAATAAACATTTGGATTTGTCAAATACATGAATCAAATACCAAATTTAAATTGAATTTTTCAAACAAAAGTTTGATTCAGTTGAAATTCAGTTTCAATAAAGTTTTGGACGAAAATACCCTTTTCAAACCAAATTTGATAAAATTTTTGAATTTTATTCAAATTTAAATTGAATTACCATAATTCAATGGCATTTGGAGATTAGTAACTAGGTTTTAACCGTACAAGCTTGATTTCAAACAAAAAATAAATAAATAGTACAAAATAAGGACAAAACCCTGTGCAACAGCATTTTAGTCTGAAATTTTGGTCAAGTTGGTCACCTAGGTCTGAACCCATGTTGACCAAACCTAGCCCAGCCAACTTAGCTCGTGGAAATGGGCTGAGAAGTGGTCAATTAGAGCCTTTCAAGCCTATTTAACTCATTTTACAAGTCCCCAAGGTGAGTAAAGAAGGTAGTTGAACCCACCTCCTCCTCTATATAATCCTCCCTTTGGCCACCAAGGGGGTGGGACGAATTTTGGAGCATTCTATCAAATTGCTGTAGCCAAGGAGCTAGGAGGGAGAAGCCAAGGAAGAAGATGAGAGGTTCGTCCAAAGTCCTCTTCCCCCTTTCCTCCATTTTCTTCTATTCTCCCCATTGATTTTGCTAAGTTAAGGTGCTTAAGTGGACTCTTACTTAGGATTTTCGGGGTGAGAAACTCTCTTTGCCACTCCAAATTCCAGCAAGCAAGCTATTTCTTATTCTAGCATTGCTAAGCTCGAATCCAAGCTTCGATTCTTACTTAGGATTGCTCGGGTTAAAAAACAAGTGAAGACGAAGGACAAGCATCAAGACCAACCGCAAGGTAGGTGATTTTAACTCACTTCTATTCTACTTTTGCTTCTTGTTGATTTATTTTAATTCCAGCAACTCGTGGGAGGAATTATTTTCATTTGCTTACGGCTGAGAACGATGTCCAGCTAAGGGAAACCTACGCTTCAATGTACATGTTAATGCATCATGCATGCACATGTTGGTTTTTCCTAAAGATGAACCCATGTATCAAATTTTGAAAAGGGCCCCAAGGCCACGTCCCTTTTAAAACAACCAGCTTAAAACCATTTTGAACTCCCCACCATGAGGGAATCCCACGGTGAGAGAGTGATCTTGCTGCAATATATATATATATATATGATGAAAAAGCCTATTAAGGATGGATGCATTCTCATGAATGTAATTCACCTTTGCATGGCAAAATTAAGGATGAACTAGCTTGAGCATTCATTTATCCCTTTCTAGTTAAAGTTATTTTGTTTCATGCTTTATTTAATCGATCAAGGGTAGTAGGTGAGATTTGAAACAAGTTTTCAATCTTCCCACGTAAAAGAACCCAGCCATGGATCTTTCATGATTCGTGAGTTATGTGATCCCTTCATGAAAATTCATTCTGAAGAGTAAAGTGGATATATGTATACATTGTTATATATATACATATACGTGTTCAATCTCTTGTTAAAATTTGCTTTCCTCTCTTAAAATCAGATTGGAACACATTTCCAAACTGGTTTTAAGAAGATGCTTTATTTTTATTTTCATAGTACCAAGTTATGAAATCATTTTCATTTTATTTTAAAAATTTCAGCAATCCATATGTAAGATGTATGTTTGTTGTTGAAATCAGACCATGTTTTATAGGAATTGGTTTAAGAATGTCAAATTCTATATATTTGAAATGCCAACTATCCTAGAACCATCCAAAGAAGTTGACGATTTCATGAGTATGAAATCTGAAATTTGATGAAGGACTTATCATTTCTATCTAAGAAACAACCCATTTATTGGAATCAATGTCCACAATTTTCCGCTATATAAATCAACACAAGGTCTGATTTTCAGTTATTTTGAGACAAAAGTGGATGTCATCCACGTCTCCCATCAATTTCAAAGATTGAACTTGACATCATTTATATATTTTCATCATTTTGATAATTTTATGTCAAGCCTCAAGCTTATGGACTACATCTCTAATTCATGTGCTTAATCATATAATGAGCACATATAGAGAAAGTCCTACATTTTAATCAATCTTCATGCATAGATTGTATGACATGCAATATGAACTTTGAGAGATTATGAGAGAGTGAAGAATGTATGTTTCATATGAATGAATCTTGAGGGATTATGAGAGAGAGAAGAATGAATGTTCCATATAGTTTCCCTTCTCGTTTCATGCATTCACTTTCACTCAATATCAATAGCACCACATGCACATTCTCAAGAAATTAAGTGATTCAAATTTGAGTTGCAAAAAGTGACCAAGTCATATTGCAATGAGAATTTGTAAACCTCACTTAACTTCAAAAGAAAACACAAGCAATGCATTCTTAATCTTGGCCAAAGTGTATTTGGAAAACAACATGGTTTCTAACAATTTGGAACCTATGTTTCATAAAGAGAATGAACTCTACCAAACCAAATCACATGATTTGGCAAAAGAAGCATTCAAAAATCAATTTCCTTTGCTAAGAAAACTTAGCTATTTTCCAAGAGTTGATCATAATTTAAACTCATGAATCATCTAGAGTTCACAACAAAGAACTCAATTACAATCTTCAAAATCCTCAAGAATTATGTGTTTCAAATAACACCAAAACAAAGGTTTTTCAACCAAACCCCCAATATTCAAATTCATTTATTCAAAAAATGAATTTCGGTCTTGAATCCAAAACCTCAATGCACAAGCATATAGAATTTGCATCAATAACTCGTATATGATCCAAATGATCCTTTGTCCTTGCTCTAATTACCCCTATTAAAGGCGGCAGGAACGGTTGGACCTCGTACCGACCGGCGGATCCCTTTCTCTTGAAAATTTTCTCAAAACCCCAATTTTAAAAGAATTTTGCTGACTCGCATTTTGACCCCCCTTTGAAAAGAGGGGTGGGGTGCGAACAGATGGCACACCCGGTGGGACCCGTCATCATTTGTCTAAGAACTTATTTGGATCATATGCAAGTTATTTCACAATGTCAGATATCAATTGCATAAATTTTTTTTCGCAAACATGCATACCGGAGATTTCATGAACCTCTTTCATTTCAATATATCCTACCCCTCCTCAATTTTGGGATTGTATGCAGCCCATGTATGCTCTCAAATTTTCAAATCTATCTCTTAGGAATGTATGCAATAGAGCCATCTTTTCACATCTTTTCATGAATTTTGAAAAACAAATCCTTACCTATATCATATCCCGGTCATCATGTTGTCGAGCTATTTCTAGGACATTAGTCCAAGATATAGCCTTACAACTGGACCACCCAATTGGACTGAAATGTCCCCCCATTAGTACCGAAACGGACAATAGTCCCGGTATATCGATGGGTGAACAAGGAGAAATGGAGAGCCCAAATCTAAAAAACCCTTGAAGGAGTCTATGCCAGTACCATAAATTTGGTATATAGCCATACCATAAATTTTGAATAAATAAAGAACCATTTACCCATTATTCTCCATAGATTCCAAGATCAATTTTCAAAATAATGCATATAGGTAAGAGTCCTAGGGATTGCATTATCAATTTGTAATTCATGTAATGTTTTACTTTGCCTCCAAACCCATGTCCAAACTCAATGTCAAAGCCTTTCTTGAGTCCCTATTGGGTCAACTCATGCCAAAGTCTAATACTTTCTCTTGTCTAGATGGACACAAAAAACGTTTTTCCATATGATCACATTCTATTCGGTTCGTGTCAAGGTCGATCTGGACTTCGAATCATCCCAAGTGGAGTCTACCTACCTCAGTGGTATCTTTCATGGTACCCAACTTTTCGGTGTATGTTCCCGGACCACTTAGAGGATTGCGGTCTTGAAGAAGCAGTCAGTCTGGCCATGCAACCTATCATTGGCAATTTAATCCATGCAATTGCTGAAAGATGGAACCCACAGACCAACACATTCTGGTTTCCATGGAGTGAAATGACAATCACTTTAGATGAATTTTCAAGCATTATGGGTTTGCCAGAGCCAAAAGGTGACCCAAGAAGACCAATTCCTTGTAAAACCAAGGTCAAGTCAAAGCTCTAGAAGTGATTCAAAAACTCATAGGAAAACGGAGTTGGCCCTTCCTAGAGAAAGATGGACATCAATATCTTCAACTACAAGAACTTGGTGAAACATATTCCCAATTTGTCAACCCTGCGTCACTATCTAGAAGTGTTGCAGACAAATACAAAAACTCCATTGTGACTTGTACTATGGGTCTTATTTTCTTCAACAATGAAGAACACATAATGGATTTCCACACGGCTCGCCTCTTCAGAAAATAGGGGCATGTCCAAGTCCGTCACATATCCATAGCAATGGCAGCCTTGGCATTCCTTTACAAAGGGTTGACCAAATTTTCAATTGGAGATGCAAACTCGATAGAAGGATGTGTCTTCGCACTGCAAGCTTGGTTCTACAAACACGTGGGGCCACAATCATGTCATTTTCAAAACACAGACGGTCAGTTATCCAGTATGGAGCACTACCGCAGAAAGATGGAGGAAGTTGATGACTCCACCATCATTTGGGACTTCTTTGATCGAAAAGTCATCAAGTCAAGAGACACTTACAACCCAGTGAGAGGAAGTCTTCTATTGGGGTCATTCTTCATAGTCGGATACCATTCAAAGCGTTGCCTCAGACAATTCTCACTGCATCAAAGGAAGGCATATCCAATTGAGTCAGAAGGAGCCATCGTAGAGTGTGAACTAGATACCGAAGAGTGGTTCGGGATATACACCTATGCCCAACAACATTGGGAATCATTTGCTCATTTGTATCTTGTTCTTGGTCCAGGAATGGGTCTTGAATATGTAAAATGGTGGGATGAAGTCCGCCCATCTATCCTTCTGCCCTAGATTGTCATGTGTAGTTCATTGTTGTTAAGCCAAAATTTGTCAAGTTTTGTCAAGTTGAACTTTGTCAAGTTTTGTCATTCTCATATTTCTTTCAACATGCAATCAAGATTTGTCATCTCTCATCAATTCAAATCCTGACATCTTCAAATTTTCTTCTTGCAAGGTGAACATCCGCTTTATGGTCGAGACCAGAAGCCAAAGCAGGAGAAGGAGTGAAATGAAGCTTGACCAACCTTTTATAGGAGATAAAGGAGAAGAATCCTCCTCAGAAACACCTCCCAAGCTGGAAATGAATGACCCAGAATTTGAGGAATACAGAAGATTTCAGAAATACATGATTATGTTCAATGAAGAACAAGCCCAGGCAGAAAAAGCCAAAAAGAAAGGGAAGAAAAAAAAGAAATACTCATCAAGCAGTTTTGACTCTTCTGAAGACACTACTACAGAATCCAGTAGTGAAGAAGAACAAAAAACTCCCAAGAAAAAGAAGAAGGGAGAATCATGGAAAACCAAAATTCAGGAAGTTGAAAAGAAGTTGAATGCAGTTCAACTCAAGGGCAAGAATAATGTCAAGCCTCATTCAAAAAGATCAAGAAGTATCTTCTTTGCCCACCAGTTTTAAAACCTCCAATTCTGGGGAAACCTCTACTTCTTTACATCACAGTTAACGATTCAGCCTGTGGTGGATTTTTGGCTCAATATGAAGAAGGATGTCAAATAGAACATGCCATTTATTACATCAGTAAGACATTTGTGCAGTATAAAAAGAACTACTCGCACATGAAAAAAACTTGCTTAGCCTTGGTATGTGTTTGCATCCCAAAATTTTTGGTGTTTTGAAGTGCTCCAGAAAAATAAGGTTTTTGTTTTAGAAGAGGAAAGAAAGGGACTCGCCCGTCGGTACGAGGATCGATCGTTCCCGGCGCCTTTACCGGGGGTAATCAACCCAAGGGCTATGTTTATCATTGATGCATTTCATTTTAACTTAAACATCATTTTGATTCTATATGCGGTGTAAAAAAATATTGAAAGTTTGATG
>JAANDH010002380.1:9159-20465 GCA_011799765.1 Nymphaea thermarum | reverse complement strand
AAATCAGGCACTCAAGTAACATGATCAACCACCTAAGTACCGTGGTAAATGCCGAAAAAAATTGAAGCTTGAAGAGGACATGTACCTGACAAATTTCAAGGTCACATTCCTCACAAGTATAGACAGCAACTTGCATCAAAGATTTCACATCTGAGCAACGTGTTACAAGGCCAGATACTTTCACTAGTTGACCAATATACGAGGAATTAATCTCCCGGATAGTAAATGCCTTTTCCTTGAGAAGGGCTTGATGGTCACCTCACTGCAGCCAACGGACAAGCAAATCAGAATCTGTGTTGGCGGGAAACAATTATACCAAAAATGCCCCTACACAACTTACGGTTTTACGATTGTAGGAAGAGAGAGATTTCCGTCATCTTTTCGGGGCCAGGGTGGGTCCGTTCATTAGGCGAGCAAACGGGTCGGATACGTTTCGGGTCTTTTTAGGTATAAAGGTCCGCATCAGATAGTTAAGAATGGAAATCCGGATCCGAACAAGATCTGATCTGATATTGGGCAACTGAACCGAAACTGAAATGTCAAAATTGTCACTTGTTAAACCTGAGGCCTAGTGGAATTTGATCTGGACCGAATCAGATCTGCCTTAAAATACTGAACCGAATGTGATGTATTCCATCCAATACGACAGATCCGGACCTCATATAATCCAACTTTTCCAGTGATCCAACACCATGAATAACGAGTCGGAATTGAATTTGAAATTTATATGGATTTCTCCAAGTACAAGCCGGATCACATCTTCCATGCCTAGATCTGTAACTAGTATCTCTAAATGGATTTGGATCCCAATCGACCTACATCAAGTGGGAGCAAAATATAACAGGCTCTTGAATAGACATGGCTGAGACGATCCAATACACGCGTCAGCGAGTCCTAGAGTATTCCAATACCCGATAAAAGACTCGGTCGGGGCGTGTCAAGCTGGTTGCCGCAGCCAAATGGAACTCAAACAGGAGCGAAGGTTGGTGTGGGAATGGTGAAGGCAAACCTCACACATTTATTACCATACTAAAATTTCATAGTAGTTTTTTTTTTTTGTTGCATGCAAATACTTCTTTAAATTTTGAAACTATATAACTAATGCCCCTTAGCCAAAATTTTGTAGTTCAACCTTTTATATGAACTCTAAAGTAGCGGACCAGAACTGAACTTGACAAGATAAGTTACATTTCAGGCTGGCGGCGGCTAGAATAAGCCGAACATACCAATTTAACCATACATTCAGAACCCCAAAAATTTTAACGGATCCAACATGTTTTGACTCCTCCCAAATTTGGACCACATTATTTTGGATTTGAGAAAGAATTGTACAAACGAATTTATTGGTTTGAATTTAGACCCAACCCGTAAAGTACCGCCATAAAAGGGAGGAGCATAAAAAGAAAAAAAAAATAGTTGTCTACTTAATTTCGGGTGAGCGAGAAGGTCAGTCCCACCGCCCGAAGCGAAACCCAAAGACCCCCCATTCCCCCTGCCTCAGGGTCTTGAGTTGTGTCGATGTCAGTAATAGTCGTCTTCTTAATTACTTATCAGATGTCAATGACTATGTTCATGTACTTATGAATTCAGTTGTTGGTTTTGAAGCATTATTTAGTTCGTTTATTTAGATCTTTCCTCCCCATGTGCCTGTCTATTTGAAGACTTAGAGAGGACTAAGATTTATACTCGATGTGCACTTTTGGAAGCATGTCTAACAGCGATTTGTGATATATATGCCACGACTCACAACAGATCAATATTCACATGGTTATGCACATGGAGGGAAATAAAAATAATGAAATGGGTTATAGAGAGGAGTTTTCCATTTTCAAACAAATTTTGGGATCATATTGCCATTTCAATAAAAACATGAAATACAAGACTTACAAGAATTTCTTCTACAATCCATATTTTTATTGTCATATTTGCCTTTATATACATATAAATTTGTTTGTAGCAGTGTTTGATGATGATTCTTCTGTCATTGCAGTAAGACTTTTTCCGTTAAGGGGGCATATGGTTACTTAGGATTTAAAATTCAATAATATGATGTAGATATGATGTGACATGTTTTTGTTGACATGACAAAAGATTTGCCTTAAAATTAAGTATTCATCAAATTTGATATTGGGTTAAACATAAAACCACATTTCAGATTATTATTTGTAGTTTTCAAATCAAATTATGATATGTCAAATCCAAAACTATCAAACGCCCCCTAATTCACGGCGGGACATGGCATTAATCGTTATGAAGCATCAGAATGAGACGGCGGCAACGTGGAAGTGCCGGTGTCTGGACGGCTGCTCTTGGAAGTTACTGCAACCAACTTCGTTTTAATGAGTGCATGTTAAGATTCAAAGGAACAAACTGTTAGAAGAGAGGACACATGGTGTTCTTCGTGAAGAAATACTACATGAGTACTCAATCTAAGCAACAGAGATCGGAGATTCTGTCCCTTTCATCCTTCGGTCGCCATTGTAACATGACAACGGTTAGAAAAAGAATTATGGATACTCTTCTTTCCAGAGTTGTGGACGTGTTAAAATCCGATAGTTGAAAACGGAAATCAAACAATTCGGATTCTCAATTACAATCAGAAAACCCGGCCGTTAACTCTGGTGGGAGGAAGACATTCTTCAGAAAGATTATTAATCCTGGATATTGTCAGCAACTTTTTCTGAAGAATCTGTGTCAGGTGAAAATCTTGTGCCTTCTGATTCTCAGGAAGGGCACCTTGCTTCGGCTTCCGCAAGAAAATGACAGCACAAGCCTTAGTAGTTGCGCTGCCTCTCGCCATTGCCATTTCTTTCGAGTCTAGCTACATTATTCTTTTTCGCTAGCTGATGCAGCTGATATACGTGGGTGAATTGGAAATGATATAGGTGTTGTCAATTTCATTCATCAATTTTTTGTTGGCACAACGATTTTCATTCATCAATTTTTTGTTGGCACAACGATTGTCGGGTACGTTTATCATCCGTTAACTTTTTTTTCATTTGAACATGGCTGTTTGGGAGGTGGAAGTCGAAAGAGAGATCGTAACTGCTGCTGGTCATGCGAGGTTCAGCATGCTTTAGAGTTTAAAATGTAGTTTCTTTTTTTTTTTTAATAATCATGAGGTTTGGCGTTTCATTGACAATATTAGAGAACCGAAAATGAGAAGGATGAAGAAAGCAATACGTAAAATCAAAAGAAGGGAAGCAAAACATTTCAGTAAAAATATTTCACGATATACTGCGTTCAAAGCTTCAAAAATTTCGGAGCTCTACAAAAATTATGGATAAGCCATAGAACACCTTATAAAACAGGGAAAAGAGGAGGGGAGGGGGAGGAATTTTTGAAACATTTTACAGTATTTGATGGCTTCAGGTACAGTGGTTGAATTTTTTCACATAAAAGGGTACCCACTGAAAGATTTTCAATTGCCCCTCCAATACCAAACAAACTGCATAATAGGTGACTCAAAGGAGCTATGGCTGTTCAGAGAGACGGTCATGGTTCAATTTCCATAGCCAGTGACCATTTGTACGTGCATGTAAGGCTCCAGTCGTTTTTCACTTCTCAACCTGCTAATGAATCCATGATAATTATTGTTCACTAGTAAAACAATAAGGTTAACATGGCACAATCAACAGTCTTAATATTTACTGTGGGGCATGAAACCCAACTGAGTTTTACATCGCTGTCAGTCACTAATGCACCACAGAGAACAAATGAAAAGAGCACCAAATTATGGAGCTAAACTTCCTGACACCCAAAAATCTGTGGCAACAAAAAAATTACAACTGAATCTTGACAAAATGAAAATGCGGAAGCAACGGCTAGTTGCACTGTCGCCAACAAAAATGGATAATCCAGAATGGGAAGTCGAAACATCAAAATGTTGTATGTGTCTCGGCATTTGATGTCAAGTTAAATGAAGCCAACTCTGCAAGGTGAACTCTGCTGCCTGGACTAACAAAAGAGAAAAACCGACTGAGTCAATATGATGGCACACCATAGACATTATTCTGCAACTCTGCTCCAGGCATTGACTCCACTAAATGACTGGATGTTCCCCAGGACGATGGAACTATGTGTGCGTCTGAAGAGAGAGTTCCTGTAGCGTCTGTATTTTCAGTGACAATTTGGTACAGTGGGTAACAGTCTCCTTGCTGGGATGCATTCGTGGAGACACNGGCTTAGTAATCCAGACATATAAATTGTTCCCCTTATAAACAACACTATTATATATAGTCAACATGTGAAACAGCTACTTCGGTAGAAACAAAGTTTAATACCTGAACTTGGAGAAGCAGGGTCAAAATCAAATGCAGATCTGACATGCTGAAAGTCTCCTTGATTGAATGAACTGCTTGCTCTTTGAGCTTGGACACACAACTGAACTGGTGGATGAAAAATCTCGTTTGAGATTTTTCTCCGAGTGTATGGAATAGTTGAATTATTCTGCAGCAGTAAATGGGAAACATGACCTCCCTGATCTCGATACTCCTGATTGCCTGTTTCAAAATATGGCGAAACAGAACTTGGAAAGTTGGCCTTGGATAACATATGCAGCCGTGAGTCACACTGTAGCATCTTTTCATAATGCTTCTCAAGAGTTCCTTCAGCAAATTGAATTAAGTGTCTCCTGTACGAAGAAATTAAGAATGTAGGCATTAGGAAACCAAACAAACGTATGAACACATTCACAGCAATATGCAAAGATCAAGTGCACAGAGCTCAAAGTGCATGAAAAAGCACAAACTAACATACAAAGAAAAAGCTTATCGTACATCACTTAAATGAAAATATTGAAAAGCGACGTGTGACTTAACTTTGCCATATTTATGCCTCTGAATGTTTTATAAGAAAAAGATGACGAAGGCAGACTAATACTAGCAACACTGAATGATAAATGTTCAACATGCACATGCTATATACCTGTACGTAACAGCTTGACCTCCTGTGAAATCATTTGCTGCTTGCCACAAAGTGTGCTTTCTAGGTTGAGGATTTGTCTCACGAAAGAAGTGGGGCACCTTTGACAGCTGAATTGAACAATATAACCCAAAGAATAAGATTTCTGTGGAAGTCCAACATGAAAGTTGCATACAGAGAAGCATTTCATAAAAATGTCCAATAAGATTTCTTAAGCTTCACGGACTTTGATTATTGTGCTTGAACAAGCTAAATTCTACTGACAAATAAATAATTAACATTCTTTCCTGCAGAGTTTCAAAAAGTGAACTCGGAAATGATGGCATACCTCTTGGAACTTCATGAACTTCAAAGCTCTCAGCTGAAGGATTAAATTACCCTTTGCCTTGTTTGTTTTGCACTGGTTAGATGGACACTCAAACAGTGGCATGTAAACTCTAGCAGTGACCTCCTGTTTGTCCATAAAAAGGTTATTTTAAGAATAAGTCACAAGAGTATGCAATGTGCATCATACTTTCTGAATACCAACCCATTGCTGGGAAGAGGTACTAGTCGACCAATGTATCAGGCTATATAAGAATTTTAAGGCCAGATTCAGTTAAATCCACATCAGAAAAGCCTCAGAGGGTTATTTGTGAGTTACTAGAGAAGAGTCAAATGATAAACGGGGAAGAAATGCAAGGAAAGAATTCACAGCATCCTCAACCAAATCAGGCGCTCAAGTAACATGATCAACCACCTAAGTACCATGGTAAATGCAGAAACAAATTGAAGCTTGAAGAGGACATGTACCTGATAAATTTCAAAATCACATTCCTCACAAGTATAGACAGCAACTTGCATCAAAGGTTTCACATCTGAGCAACGTGTTACAAGGCCAGATACCTTCACTAGTTGACTAATATATGAGGAATTAACCTCCCATATAGTAAATGCCTTTTCCTTAGAGAAGGGCTTGATGGTCACCTTACTGTAGCCAATGGACAAGCAAATCAGAATCTGTGTTGATATTCTGGTAGTCATAGCAACAGAAAGAGTGTAAACTCACCACATATTATTTTACAGTTCAACATGAGAAACATTAGGTTCACTAAATTTCTCAGAAAGGTAATTCAGAAAAAAATAACACGCAATGCAGAACAAGACAATATAATTACAAAAAGTACAGCTGCACACTCTAATACAATGAGAAAAAATAAAAAATATATTTAGAAAGGGAAATTGGAGAAAGGAGTGAAAGCTTTGGAGCTGCAAAGGGTCAACTTCAGACTCATAATGTGAAGACCTACGACAATCCCAGAACATGTCTCAGGCAAAAACCTTCAGCAAGCTTCCACCTGTAAAAAGCTTTGGCCTCTATTGATCAGACACCACAGCTTTCATGATAGAAAAAATGAAAGTCCTAGAGACTTATTTTCAAAAATTATGCTTTTTCATTTTTCCTAGTCAATTTTAATTATGACATTGAAGAAGCTTTTACTAGTTTAACTTGCCGAGGCAGGTTTTGGAAGAGAACCCATTCTCCAGAAGTTTTAAAATAGAAATAGTCACCGACAATCTTCAACACAAGCTTAACAACCATTCTCATGATCAGAGAATTTAGTGTAACTCCAGTAACAACCGGTGGCGTTTTTTTTTTATAACTGATGACACTGCAACTAATTTCAGGTGAACAACAAGAAAGCTTAGGACGAATATGCCATGTTCAGTGTTTCATTTGGGAATGCTGAGACACCATCATTACCAATTCAAATGGATGTCAGTCTAATTTGGTTTCCTGGATGTGGGCCTAGGTCATGCAGTCTTAACATCCAGATCCAACAAAGCTGCAGTTTTAAACATAGCAACCAATTTAATGAATAAAATCCAAATAATTGGATAGAAAAATGTGCCTTTCATTTCAATTTATGCCCAGCAAAAAATAGAACCACCAGTCACCTTGTTAAGCCAAAAAATTTGTCACCTATGAAACAAAGTTGCAATCATCATAATTTCAACCAACCCACAGAAAAAATGTGGAGGAAGTAAATGACATCAGTTAACAATTTACTTTTCCCAATAAAACAAATTCTTGTGATTGTTTTACATGCTTGTGTTAAAAGAAAAGGAAAATATGTGTTAAGCATGCTAAGTCAATATATAAAAGAGACAGAACATCCTGNGAAATGGGTTATAGAGAGGAGTCTTCCATTTTCAAACAAATTTTGGGATCATATTGCAATTTCAATAGAAATATGAAATACATGACGTACAAGAATTTCTTCTGCAACCCATATTTTTCTTTCACAGACTTGTTTTTTTGTGAGCCATTTATTTCAATTGTTAACTTTGCCTTTATATACATACAAATTTGTTCGTAGCAGTGTTTGATGATGACCCTTCTGCCATTGCAGTAAGACTTTTTCCATTAAGGGGGCATATGGTTACTTAGGATTTAAAATCCAATATGATGTAGATCTGACGTGACATTTTTTTGTTGATATGACAAAAGATTTGTGGTAAAATAAAGTATTCATCAAATTAAGATCTTAGGTTAGACGTAAGACCCACAGTTGAGATTATTATTTATAGTTTTCAAATCAAATTATGAGATGTCAAATCTGAGGCTACCAAACGCCCCCTAATTGATAGCGGGATATGGCATTAATCGTTAGGAAGCATGAGAATGAGACGGCGGCAGTGTGGAAGTGCCGGAGTCTGAACTGCTGCTCTTGGATGTTACTGCGACCAACTTCGTTTTAATGAATGTATGCTAAGATTCAAAGGAACAAACTGCTAGAAGAGAGCACCCACATGGTCCGCACCTCTAGGGACACATGGTGTCTTCCGTGAAGAAAGCTCGGAGATTTTGTCCCTTTCATCCTTCAGTCGCCATTGTAACATGACAACTGTTGGAAAAAGTATTCTGGAGACTCTTCTTTCCGACTTTTTGACGTGTTAAAAATTAAAATCCGATAGTTGAAAACGGAAATCAAACAGTTCGGATTCTCATTCAATCAGAAAAAGTATTGTGTCTTTCTGATTCTCAGGAAGGGCACCTTGCTTCGGCTTCCACAGGAAAATGACAGCATAAGCATTAGCAGTTGCGCTGCCTCTCGCCATGCCATTTCCTTTGAGTCCTAGCTATATCATTCTTTTTCGATAGCTGATGCAGCTGATATATGCGGGTGAATTGGAAATGATCTAGGAGTAGCCAATTTCATTCATCAATTTTTTGTTGGCACAACGAATTGTGGGCTACATTTATCATCTGTCAACTTTGTTTTCATTTGAACATGGCTGTTTGGGAGGTGGGAATCGGCAGAGAGATCCTAACTGCTGCTGGTTATGCGAGGTTCAGCATTCTCTAGAGTTTAAAATGTACTGTTTTTTAAAAATAATCATATGGTTTGGCGTTTTCATTGTCAATATTACAGTCCTCCGAAAATGAGAAAGATGAAGAAAGTAATACGTTAAAAATATTTCATTCTATACTGCGGTCGAAGCTTCAAAAATTTCGGATCACTACAAAAATTATGGATAAGCCATAGAACACCTTATAAAACAGGGAAAAGACGAGGTGAGTGGGGAGGAAGAGGGGGAGGAATTTTTGAAACATTTTGCAGTGTTTGATGGCTTCAGGTACAGTGGTTAAATTTTTTCACAAAACAGGGTACACCCTCAAAAGATTTCAATTGCCTCTCCAATAGCAAACAAGCTGCATAATGGGTGACTCAAATGAGATATGGCTGTTCAGAGAGACGGTCACCATAGCCAGTGACCATTTATACGTGCATGTAACCAGTTGTTTTTCACTTCTCAACCTGCTAATGAACCTATGATAATTATTGTTCATTAGTAAAACAATCAGGTTAACATGGCACAATCAATAGTTTTACAATTTACTGTGGGGCATGAAACTCAACTGAATTGTGCATCTCTATCAGTCACTAATGCACCACGGAGAACAAATGAAAAGAGCACCAAATTATGGAGCTAAACCTCCTAACACCCAAAAATCTAGCTAAAAGGAAAGCATCTCATAATCAGTGGCAACAAAAAAATTATAAGTGAAATTTGACAAAAAGAAGATGTGGAAGCAACGGCTAGTTGCACTGTCGCCAACAAAAATGGATCATCCAGAAACAGAATGGGAAGTCGAAACATCAAAATGTTGTATGTGTCTCGGCATTTGATGTCAAGTTAAATGAAGCCAACTCTGCAAGGTGAACTCTGTTGCCAGGACTAACAAAAGAGAAAAAACGACCTCAGTCATATGATGGCACACCATAGACATTATTCTGCAACTCTACTCCAGGCATTGACTCGACTAAATGACTGGATGTTCCCCAGGATGATGGAACTATGTGTGTGTCTGAAGAGAGAGTTCCTGTAGCGTCTGGATTTTCAGTGACAATTTGGTACAGTGGGTAACAGTCTCCTTGCTGGGATGCATTCATGGAGGCACCACTTGCACCAATGAGGGAACTCAGTGAATTCATTCCCATGATCATTTGCTGACTCTGATTGTTGCAGGATTCAGAGACAAGAGGTTCACAAAACAAATGTCTGGCAACGCTTTCCAGAACTTCTTGATTTGCAGATATGTTCTCGGCCCTGTTTGTTGGAAAGGAGGGATAACAGGGAATGACATGTCCTTGAGAGAAATGGTTGACTTGGTTGCCAAGTGTGATATTGTTTGGCATATTCAAGTATGAACCTTGAAAAGAATCGTGAATGTTACTGTAAGCTGGTTCATAATGTTGTTGACATCCGCCCATGTACCCGTCATCAGAATTACTGATACCCTGTTCTTCGCTGTTAGGAGAATCCACCACTGCAACAATGGAGAAAGATATAATAAATCCTTGTTCTTTACAAGTTTACATGTATGCAGGAAAAACGCAAAATGGACAAACAAATATATCACACGCCCCCTAATTTACAGCGGACATGGCATTAATCGTTAGGAAGCATGAGAATGAGACGGCGGCAACGTGGAAGTGCCGGTGTCTGGACGGCCGATCTTGGAAGTTACTGCAACCAACTTTGTTTTAATGAATGCATGCTAAGATTCAAAGGAACAAACTGTAAGAAGAGAGCAACCACATGCTCCACACCTCTAGGGACACATGGTGTTTTCTGTGAAGAATACTACATGAGTACTCAATCTAAGCAACAGAGCTCGGAGATTTTGTCCCTTTCATCCTTCCGTCGCCATTGTAACATGACAACTGTTGGAAAAAGAATTCTGGAGACTCTTCTTTCCGAGTTGTGGACGTGTTAAAATCCGATAGTTGAAAACGAAGATCAAACAATTGGGATTCTCAATTCAATCAGAAAACCCGGCCGTTAACTCTGGTGGGAGGAAGACATTTTTCAGAAAGATGATTAATCCTAGATATTGTCAGCAACTTTTTCTGAAGAATCTGTGTCAGGTGAAAATCTTGTGCCTTTCTGATTCTCAGGAAGGGCACCTTGCTTCGGCTTCCGCAAGAAAATGACAGCACAAGCCTTAGCAGTTGTGCTGCCTCTCGCCACTGCCATTTCTTTCGAGTCTAGCTACATTATTCTTTTTCGCTAGCTGATGCAGCTGATATACGTGGGTGAATTGGAAATGATCTAGGTGTTGTCAATTTCATTCGTCAATTTTTTGTTGGCACAACGATTGTCGGGTACGTTTATCATCCGTCAACCTTCTTTTCATTTGAACATGGCTGTTTGGGAGGTGGAAGTCGGCAGAGAGATCGTAACTGCTGCTGGTCATGCGAGGTTCAGCATGCTCTAGTGTTTAAAATGTAGTTTTTTTTTTTAATAATCATAAGGTTTGGCGTTTCATTGTCAATATTACAGAACCGAAAATGAGAAGGATGAAGAAAGCAATACGTAAATCAAAAGAAGGGAAGCAAAACATTTCAGTAAAAATATTTCACGATATACTGCGTTCAAAGCTTCAAAAATTTCGGAGCTCTACAAAAATTATGGATAAGCCATGGGACACCTTATAAAACAGGGAAAAGAGGAGGGGAGAGGGAGGAATTTTTGAAACATTTTACAGTATTTGATGGCTTCAGGTACAGTGGTTGAATTTTTTCACGAAAAAGGGTACCCACTGAAAGATTTTCAATTGCCTCTCCAATACCAAACAAACTGCATAATAGGTAACTCAAAGGAGCTATGGCTGTTCAGAGAGACGGTCATGGTTCAATTTCCATAGCCAGTGACCATTTGTACGTGCATGTAAGGCTCCATTTGTTTTTCACGTCTCAACCTGCTAATGAATCTATGATAATTATTGTTCACTAGTAAAACAATAAGGTTAACATGGCACAATCAATAGTCTTAAAATTTACTGTGGGGCATGAAACCCAACTGAATTTTGCATCTCTGTCAGTCACTAATGC
>JAANDH010002376.1:2266-13641 GCA_011799765.1 Nymphaea thermarum | reverse complement strand
ATTAAAGAGTTATAGCTCTCTTTAATATTTTTATGTTTTTGCTTATGTTACTTTGTAAATCTCTTGTTTTACCCTAATCTCTCTTATAAGAAAGATTAGGGCCATCGTAATGTTAAGTTCTTTTGTTCTCCTATCGCACGGCTGCCTCTCTCTCTCTCTCTCTCTCTCTCTCTCTCTTCCTTCTTCTCCGCTGCAACAATGATAAAGGAATAATAGAGATAAAACAATTTCTTAAAAATTCTTTCAAATGACTTATTTGGGAAGACTAACATATTTCCTTGGAATTGAAGTTGCCTATAGCAAAAGAGGCTATTTGCTTTCGCAAATGAAGTTTGTTAGTGAATGAATTGACAGAGCAGGTATTTCAGAATTCAGACAAAAAAATTGTAGACACTCCAGAAGCTCTAGGAGTAAAAATGAAGATTGATGATGGAGAGATATTAGAGAACCCTACTCATTTTCGACAAATTATTAGTGCTCTCTTTTATCTCTCTATCACTAGACCAGATATTGCACATGCAGTTCATGTTATAAGTCAATTCCAACAAAAGCCCACTTCAGTACACATAGGAGCGGCACTGCGAATTGTGTGTTATATGAAGAACACAATCAACAAAGGACTTTTCTTGTCTTCCTCCTCTACATTAGAATTAGTTGCTTATACAGATGCTGATTGGGGTGGAGATCCCAAGCCACTGGTTTTTGTGTGTTTTTAGGTAATTTGTTAATTTTCGGGCGATGCAAGAAACAAAACAAGGTGTCTCTATCATCAACCGAAGCTGAATATCAAGCCATGACATCTACAACAATGAAAATTGTGTAGCTCAAATGTTTATTGAAAGATATGGGAATTCATCTCGTGGATCCTGTCAAGCTTGGTTGTAACAACAAGAGTACAATTTATATTGCTAGCAAACACACATTTCACGAAAGAACAAAGCATATAAAGATGGACTATCATTATGTTCGTGAAGAGTTCCTTAAAAAAAACATTGATCTCTCCTATGTTCTATCTGAATATTAACTAAGAGATTTCTTTACCAAGGCTTTTGTTGTTGCCAGGTTTTAATTTCTCCTTGGCAAACTTTCGGTTATCAAACCGTAAGTTTGAGGGGGGTGATAGAATGTATGTATCTGAATCTATATATATCTATATGTATGTACATTACATATATTAGTCAACTAATATATGTCTTATATATATTTATATATATATCTATTTTAGGGTACTTAGGTTGTTTATGTAATTTTTCCTTTCTTTATGTACTTTTTCCTTTTTGTATTTTTTGATTTCCACTTTTACCCTTTTGATTTTAGCATATTGACTAGAAATGGACTAGTCTCAATGGCTATATTTCTAGCCGTTGGAACTAGTCGAGTGTCTAGAATTCTCTCATCCTTATGTAATCTCATCTATAAATAGTGTTGTAGTTCTCTTATTTTAGCTAAGGCTTTTAGGCCTGTTCTTGTGTATCCATTTGAGATCAATATAGGTTTATTTCTCCTCAAGTTTGAGGTTTGGTTTGTGTAACTTATTGAAGCTACTGGCATCAAGAGTGTATCTCTTGAAGCATTTGTATCTCCAAGTTTTGGGCCTGATTTACAACAACAACCCCTTGGCAGCCAGAGGAGAGACAGTGGTGGCGGGAAGGGCGACAATAGGCAACTGTCAGCAAAGGTGTTCAAACGAAAATTTTTTAATTGGGTTCCAGTTAAGGCTGGGCATCGGGCCGGGCCGGCCCGGCCCGGCCCGTTAAAAATGTAAAAATGAAGCCCAATAACCTAAACGGGCCGGCCCGAGGCCCGGCCCGTTTCTAAATGGGCCGGGCCGGGCCCAAGTCATATCGGGCCTCGGGTTTCGGTCAAGGCTCGAGGCCCGGCCCGACCCGATTAATAACGGGCCGGGCGGGCTGAGATGGGCTTCGGCCCGTTATTGAAAAAACTCCAAGATAAAAAAATGCAGGAGGCAACACAATTTCCAGCTTTAGATGATGAAGCACCATGGAGTATAAGTTTTTTTATAGGCACATTGATGGACTAAACTAGAACATAGCAATTAGCAAGACACCATTGTGCTGTAAACAAGTTTCACTCTGCAAGACACCCTAACGTTAATGCTCACCTCAAGTGTAAGTTTCATTTTTTTGAAAAAAAAAAAAAAAATCTATCGGGCTTTCGGGCCGCCAACGAGCACAACGGCGAGCCCGAGTCCGGCCCGTTAATTACCGGGCCGGGCCAAGCCCGGTAATTAACGGGCCGAAAATAATTTTTGCAAGGCCCGGGCCCGGGCCCGTGGCGGGCCGGGTACCGGGTACCCGGCGGCGGCCCGGCCCGGTGCCCAGGCTTAGTTCCAGTGTGCTCTGCAGGTATGGCGGCTATCCTAGACCAATTATTGCCCCATTATGACTTTAGTAAATCGGTCATCCTAATAGGATTTGATCAAACTGTGATATGGAGATAATGTGGTTTTGATGGGATGGTTAATATTAAATTCAAATATGTGATTAGGATAGATAAGATTATGCATGCACATACTATATGACTCCTACATTAGGTAGCATCCTCGAATTATAATTGTATAGATTAGTTATTTGCTGACTGCAGAAAGAGAATACTCTCCATGGTTGGGAAAAAATGAGCATGAATTTAAAATTGAAACCACTGTAAATAAACTGCAACTCCAAATTAAGTTGTGGCATAATGAATACAATTAGGGTGAATTTAGTGTATATACCAGCTTAGGATCATCAATCCCAAGTGTAGAATTTAGTGGGCAAAGGGAATGGATATCTAAGGCCACAAATAGACTTGAATGCCCAAATGTTTGATTGACAGAGTGTAGAAACACGTAATGAGATAGGGAGAAGGAAAAGAAACACACAATATATGTGGAAAACCTCAAAGAGAGGTGAAAAACCACGAAGAAGCTCTACCTAGGTGCACAACCGCAACCCTAGAAGAGAAAGTCTTATTCCACTTAATCAACAATTACACCATAAGTGAGATTTCGGGATTATTTGCAAGATTAATTGCCAACTTGTTGTCACAGTACATCTTCATCTTTTCTCCCATTTCAACTCCAATATCTCCTAGAAGAATCTTTAACCATAACATCTCTGTCACTCCCATAGCAACAGCCCTGTATTCAGCCTCAACACTGGATCTCGAACACACTTCCTGCCTTTTACTTCTCCATACAACCAGGTTACCCCCAAGAAAAATTCAGTACCTTATGGTAGACCTCCTAGTATCAGTGCACCCTGCCCAGTCTGCATCAGAGTATCCTTCAATATTAAGTTGGTCTTGCTGAGTATACAACAGTCCTTTCCCTGGGTCATTCTTTAGATACCCCAACACTCTTTCTGCACTCTTCCAGTGACAATCAGTAGGAGCATTCATAAATTGGCTCAACACATTCACAACATACGTGATATCAGGGCGAGTAAGAGTAAAGTAGATAAGCTTACCAACTAGCCTCTGATATCGACCTTTTCCTTCCTCATCCAGAATATTGTCAGTTTTGATGCTAATCTTTGTACTCGATTCCATTGGAGTATGAAAAGGCCTACATCCAAGTTTACCTGTCTCCTTTAGCAAATCTAGAGTGTATTTCCATTGGCTCATAACAAGCCCTGTCTCTGATCGAGCAATCTCTATTCCCAGAAAATATCTCAGTTTACCCAGATCCTTGAGGTCGAACTCATCAGCTAACCTCTCATTCATCTTCTTGTTTTCTTCTTCATCGTCACCTGTGACAATCATATCATCAACATATACAAGAAAAAGACTTACAAGACCATTTCTCTGCTTAATGAATAGGGTGTGATCGCCATTTCTCTGTTTGTATCCATTAGATTTCATTACAATCCTCAGTCTTTCAAACCATGCTCTAGGAGACTGCTTTAGTCCATACAAGGCCTTTTTGAGATGACAACACTTTCCATCTTGGGCGTATCCAGGAGGCATGCTCATATAGACCTCTTCCTCTAGATGGCCGTTCAAGAATGCATTCTTGACATCAAGCTGGTCCATGCGCCACTTCCTGTGCACAGCAAGAGCTAGGATTACCCTCACCATCTTCAATTTTGCAACAGGAGCAAAGGTCTCAAGGTAGTCAATCCCATATTTCTGACTAAACCCCTTTGTAACAAGACGAGCTTTATACCGTTCTACAGTGCCATCAGGTCGGTACTTCACATTAAACACCCACTTGGAACCAACTAAGTGAGTTCCTTTGGGAATATCAACTACTTCCCACGTGTTGTTCTTTGCTAAAGCATCCATCTCCTCTGTCATGGCCTGTAGCCATTTAGGATCATCCCTAGCATCTTCCACTGACCTGGGAATCACAGCCCTAGATAAAGAAGTAATAAAGCACTTGTAGTCTTTACTGAGTTTAGCATAAGAGACAAATCTCTAAATAGGGTGAGAAGTACATGACCTAGTGCCCTTGCGCAAGGCTATGGGAAGCTCTTCATTCATTGGACTTGGGTCATCCGGGGAAGTCACATAATTGAGATTGGTTATATCAACATCTTCCACCACAACTTTCTTCTTCCTGTTATAAACCTGGCCAAACAAGTGATCACGGACTGTGGGCTGAGTATCCACAGAGCCCCCTTCCATATGACTATCTCTATCATCACTAACCGTGTCGCACTGGGACTGACCTTGTAATCCAAGAATTTCATAAACTGAATCAACTGATTGGAAGAATACTCTTCCCCTTTGTTCCCTAGACGCTCCCCCTGAAGAAGATTCACAGGAAAGTAAGCCTCATGTTCGTGAAATGTAACATCCCTGAAAACATAAACTTTGGAAGTAGTTGGGTCGACACATTTGTATCCCTTCTGAGTGGAGGAATACCCCAAGAAGACAGCTTTGATAGACCGAGGGTCAAGTTTCTTGAGGGTAGGGCTATGGTCATGAACAAAACAACTACACCCAAACACTCGAGGAGTAAGAGGCCAAGGATTCTGAGTGGGCCACAACATAGAAAAAGGAGGCTGACCATTCAACACACGAGTAGGCATACGATTAATAAGGTGGGCACTAGTGAGAAGAGCATCACCCCAGTAGCGCTTCGGAACATGTCTATGGAACATAATAGCCCGGGTGACAGCTAATAAATGGCGATTTTTCCGTTCAGCCACGCCATTTTGGGGAGGGGTGTAACTACAGGACGTCTCATGGACAATACCCTTGCTCTTCAAGAAGTCATCAAGAGATTGGAAGACATACTCTCTAGCATTACCAATGCGGAAAGCCTGAACAGAAGTCTGAAATTGAGTCTCAACAAATGCAACAAAATTCTTGACAATGACGGGAACTTCACTACGGTCTTTCAATAGGTACACAAACGTACAACGAGAGTAGTCATCAATAAGAGTCATAAAGTAACGAAAACCACGACAAGTGGGTACTCCCGAAGAACCCCAAACATCAGAGTGAAACAAGGCAAACGGACGGGTGGTTTTATTGAAAGAAATAGTGTACGAAGCCCTAACATGTTTAGCTAACTGACACACTTCACAAGTGAGGGAGTCCAGGGAAACGGAGGTAAAAAGTCAAGGAAAAAACTTCTTAATCAACTGGAACGGGAGATTGCCAAGCCGCTCGTGCCATCGCACGATGGTAGATTTGTCCTCCACACCTGACAACTGTCCACTAGTGGCTGAAATGAGAGCAGAAGCAACCTGCACGGGCAGTCTGTAGAGTCCATCAATAACCGAACCAATCCCAATCATCGTCCCCATCACCAAGTCCTGCAGGAAACACCGATCAGCAGAGAAGATTAAATTGCAATTGAGTTCTTTGGTAATACTGCTAACAGATAACAGATTCACCGGAATTTCGGGAACATGAAGAGCATTATGAAGAATATATTTATTCAACAAGGACAAACTCCATTTTCCAGCCACAGAAATAGAAGACCCATCAGCCATAGACACGCGTTGCTGCCCGGAAGACAATTTGTATTCTTGAAACATCTTAGGATCCCCTGTCATATGATGCGTAGCTCCGCTATCAACAATCCAATCACTGACCTTGGGAGTCATCTCTTCAGCCATCACGATCACCAAAGAGAGACAAAGAAAAAACAGCACCGGGAAACCCTTCACCGGCACAAGAGACAACAGGACAAGGGGCGGCGAAGGCGGAAACCTGACAGCGACGGAAGAACGACTGCGCCGCAGGTCACCAGCGGCGTGGAACAACGATGAGCCCAACGGACAGTAAAATCCTTGGATAGAATCACAAGAACGAGAGAAAAATCAAGTTCTATCTAGAAAGGAACGATAAAGAGAGAAAGGTAATATCTTCACCGGATTTCCAATCAACCCCAAGAGTGAACAGAATGTCGATGGAAACAATCGTCGATGTCGCTCGACGGAAGCGATGCCTACTCTCTCTGGGGCTGCAATCTCCCACGGGTAGTGGTTGCACCACACGTTTTCCTTGCTGGAATCAAGATTCAAGAGGCAAAACCAGCAAGTATCAAGGTATAGAAGTGAATAGGAAATCAACTTCAAGATGAGGAAAGCCTTCACCCGTAAGACCAATTTAACCCCGGTCTTTTGTAAGGAAAGGGGGATGCGATCGCCGGAGCGCCGACGGACGTTGAGGCAATCCTCAAGTTACGCTCCTCTCCTCCTTTACGTCCTCTACCAAGTCACGGACCAGCTACCTCAGCATGCCTAGGAAGCGCCTAAGCACGCATATCTCCCTTCTTATCCGGGAAGCAGGACGACGACGCCAGTCAACAACACAAGAACGACGGCGCAAGAGCGACGCCGCAAGAGGGGTGACACCGGCGGCGGCGGAAACAGTTGTGGTGGTATCGGGTACAGCGGCGGCGGCAGCAGCGGCAGCGGCGGTGGCGGCAGTGGATGCTGCAACGGCGGCTGCAGGGGTGGCGGTAGTCGCGGTGAGAGATATTAGGGTTGGAACTTCTCAAACCCTAAAAATTTCTCAAACTCGTCGGCTCTGATACCATGTAGAAACACGTAACGAGATAGGGAGAAGGAAAAGAGACACACAATATACGTGGAAAACCTCAAAGAGGTGAAAAACCACGGAGAAGCTCTACCCAGGTGCACAACCGCAACCCTAGGAGAGAGAAAGTCTTATTCCACTTAATCAACAATTACACCATAAGTGAGATTATATAAGAGGGAGACCCGCCTAGGGTACCGAGCCACTATCGGTACCCGCGCCCATGGGACCGGGTCCATATCCAGATCCGGTACCCTAATACATGATATTCTAACACAGGGCATGCTTCTTAATGATTTGTGCATACTTCTTAATGACTTGTGCTTCACCTTAGTGCTTGAAGGCATAATGGCTCAATTATGTAACATACACTTCACTTACTGAAGCATACTGTTGATAGATCGTACGTTTCGGGTCCGGATCCATACCCGACCCGTCTTGTAGCCCGTGTTGGGCACTACTTAAGTCATGTAACCCTAATCCTTATGTGTGAATGAGAATCTAAGGAGAGAGAGAGTCTGGCGGCTAGTGGGCACCCAACTCCTCCTCATTCGTGGTTTTTTCTCCCTCGTGTTGAGGGTTTTCCACGTTACATCGTGATCATTGTTTCTCTTCCTCTTCTTGTTCGTGTTTCTACATGGTATCAGAGCCGACGAGTTTGGGAAATTTTTAGGGTTTGTGAAGTTTCAACCCTAATATCTCTCAACTGCCGCCGCCACTGCCGCCGCCGCTGCCGCCGCCACCGCCGCCGCCGCCGCTGCCGCCGCTGCCACCGCCGCCGCCGCCGCCGCCGCTGTACCCAATACCACCGTCGCCGTTTCCGCCGCCGCCGGTGTCACCCCTCTTGCGGCGTCGCTCTTGCGTTGTTGACCGTCGTCGTTGTCCCTTGCACCGCTGCCTTTTGCGTCGTCGTCTTGCCTATCGGAGAAGAAGGAAGATATGCGTGCTTAGGCGCTTCGTAGGCTTGCCTCCCCCTATTCACGTCACTTCCTAGGGGTCTTTTTGCAAATCCGGTGAAGTGCATCCGCCTCTTACCTGCAATATATTGATTGGTTGATCTTTGATTCCATCTTTTTTTGGCGCCCACCGTGCAAGAAGAGGAGGCTAGTCTGTGACTTGGCAGAGGACGTAAAGGAGGAGATGAGAGTAACTTGAGGATTGCCTCAACGTCCGCCAGCGCTCCGGCGATCGCATCCCCCTTTCCTTACAAAAGACCGGGGTTAAATTGGTCTTACGGGTGAAGGCTTTCCTCATCTCGAAGTTGATTTCCTATTCACTTCTATACCTTGATACTTGTTGGTTTTGCCTCTTGAATCTTGATTCTAGCAAGGAGAACGTGTGGCGCAACCTCTACCCGTGAGAGATTGCAGCCCGAGAAAGAAGGAACCGCTTCCGTCGAGCGACATCGACGATCGTTTCCCCCAATCGACATTCCGTTCACTCTTGGGGTTGATTGGGAATTCGGTGAAGATATTACCTCTCTCTCTTTATTGTTCCTTTCTAGGTAGAACTTGATTTTTCTCTCGTTCTTGTGATTCTATCCAAGGATATTCCTACCCGTTGGTGCTCTCCGTTGTCACCGGTGCCTCTCTGGTTGTATCGCTGCTCGTGCCTCCTGTTGGACTATTTGTGATTATGGCAGCTTCTTCATCTATAGACGTGATGGCGGATGGCCGTATGGAAGAATGGATCATTGACAGTGGCGCTACTCACCACATGACCGGCGATCCTAAGGTCTTTCATGGGTATAAGCTTTCATTAGGAAAGGATCGTGTTTCCCTTGCCGATGGTTCATCTATCTCTGTGGCTGGAAAATGGAGTCTCCCGCTTTTGAACAAGTTCTTAGTCCACAATGCTCTACATGTTCCTCATATTCCCTTGAATCTCTTGTCGGTTAGCAAGATCACAAATGAGTTAAATTGTGAACTTATATTTTCCGCTGATCGCTGTGTTATGCAGGACTTGGTGACAGGGAAGAGGATTGGGATTGGTCTAGCTTCTGACGGGCTCTATCGTTTACCTATGCGTGCTGCTCAGGCTCTCATGACGGCAGTCAACCAAGCCACGAAGAATAGAGAGGACGCCCTTCAGTTGCTTCTACGTTGGCATGAGCGTCTTGGACACTTGCCTTTTGGCTTTCTTAGACAGTTGTTTCCTGATATATGTTCCAGGTTAGATATGACTATGGTGTCTTGTGATGTCTGCCACCTGGCCAAACATGTTAGGGCTTCATACCCTTTGTCTAACCATCGGTCTAATGAGGTATTTGCCATGATTCATTCTGATGTGTGGGGGCCCGCAGGGATTCCTTCCGGTCATGGTTTTCAATACTTTATCACCTATGTCACACGGATGCGGGTGCGATACGGGTGCGGATACGGGGATGCGGGTGCGGATGCGGCAACTTTGAAAATATACAGACTCGGGGACACGGCTAAATTAAATATTCTAAAAAATTCATAAAATAAAAAAAAATAAAAATAGTTCACTAATATAGTCTCAAACAAAACTTTCACAAAACATTGTTATCATCATTCACATTATGAATGCTCAAATGTCGTTCTCTTCATCGTTCTCTTCTTCTTCTTCTTCTGCTTGCACAGTAGAGGATGCTGGAATAGAAGGTTCTTCAAAACTTGAATTAACACCTTCAAGTTCATTGTCTTCTTCTAAGTTGAAGTCCTCAACATTCACATCCCAATTTTTGGTTTCTCCTTCCCTACAAGATAAAACAAATTATAATTATTATGGTATTAGGCAATAAGAGGAGAAACATCTAAATGAATAAATAATATACTTATTTACCTATATTCTTTTTTCATCCTTGATAGAAGTCGAAGGTTCGAATGCACATAAACCAGATCTTCTGCACGTTTGCTTGTGAGATTATTTCGTTTTATGGTGTGGATTTGTGAATATGTACTCCAATTTCTCTCACAGCTTGAAGATGTAGCAGGTTGAACTAGCAATCTCAAAGCAAGGTATTGAAGAGTAGGATAAAAATGTCCATGTTTAATCCACCAAGCTAGAGGTTCATATAGATTTTTATCTACAGTTGCACTTGCATCTTCTCCAATCCCAGTAGAAAACCTTGCAAACTCTTCATTTGCTCTTTGATTTTGATGTTCATCAATAAAGATCTTATTAACACATGCCACCCTGTTCTTTGATAATTCTGAATCCTTATGTGGTGGGGTTCTTCCAATACCTGCTGAAAGCCACTTCTTTCCATAATATTTAGGATTCAATGAATGTGCCATGCATTGAAGAGGATTGCTACTTTTATCCCATCTTGCAATCAAAATTTTATGCACATGATCAAAAAATGCTGAATCTTCAAGTGCAAACTCTTTTTTCTCGTGCCTAAAAATGACCTCTCGAATTTTTTCAATCATAGTGTCCCACATCTCATAAACACAGTGCAACATTGCATTATCACAATCAAGAACCCTCAACATCTCCCAAATCGGCTCTGTGAATGCAAGAAAATAAACGATTTTATCCCACCACTTGTCTTCAAGAAGCAATTTTTTGATTGCCTGAGCTTTATCATCATCATCAGCACGATAGAAATTCCATTCATCATCAGTCACCATACTGATCAATGCACTTTTAACCCTTTTTATCCTTTTGATCATAACAATTAAAGATGCAAAACGTGTCTCTGCAACTCTTAGCAATTTCAGATCAGAATGCCTCTTATAAATGTGAAGTGCATGTTGATGATTTACTATGAAATTTCTGATGTGCCTAACATCTTTTTCCAAGTCTTGAATCCATGAACATAATTCATGAGCATGAGGATCTTGCTCTTCACTTGGTGGATTGCATATACTCTTTAAAGCCAAATTTAAACTATGGACTGCACAAGGAGTCCAAAAGATATGAGGGTAATCTTGTTCTACCGCAATTCCAGCTGCTCTGCATACAGGTGCATTGTCTGTAATTATTTGAACAACATTTTCTTTCCCCACTTCTTCAATTACTTCTATAAACAATCCCTTCATATATTCAGCACTTTTGTATTCACCAGATGCATCTACTGCTTTTAAGAAGACTGGTCCATTTGCAGAAGTTGCAATGAAATTAATAAGAGGACGCCTTTGCAAATCTGTCCAGCCATCAGAAACAATAGAAACTCCATGTTCCGCCCAAGTTGTGAGTTGATACTCTAACAGTCTGTTCACTCGAGCCTTTTGTTGTTCTAGTAGTACAGTGCGAAGCCGTTCAGAACTAGGAGGAACATACCCAGACAAGTTACTATTTGCAATACATGTAACTAAATCTCTCCAATATGGACTTCTAGCTACATTAAATGGTATGCAGTTAGCATAAAAAAATTGTGCCACTTTTAGATCTAATTCTCGCCGTCCTTGTAA
>JAANDH010002374.1:0-11387 GCA_011799765.1 Nymphaea thermarum | reverse complement strand
GTCTGTCTTCTAAAGTAATGCTTAGTTTTTTATGCTATGCACGAGGAGATTGTTTAAGACCATACATAGACTTTTTGAGTTTACACACTAAGTTTGGTTTTCCTTCTTGTGGGTGTCTTGAAGGTATTTGCATATACACTTCTTCACTCAAATCACCTTGTAGAAATACATTTTTCACGTCTAACTGACACAACTGGCATTTGAGATTACAAACAATGGATAAAATAATTCTGACAGTGTTTATTTTAACAACGGGAGCAAATGTTTCATCATAGTACAATCCATGAATTTGTGTATAGCCTTTTGCTACAAGCCAAACTTTGTGTCACTCAATAGTACCGTGACTATGGTACTTGGTTTTACAAATCTATTTACATCCTATCACCTTCTTATCATTTGGTACTTCAACCAGTATTCAAGTGTTATTTTTGTGAAGAGCATTTAGCTCTTCATTAACAACTTCTACCTAAACACAGTTCTTGATAGGAATTTGAATCAATAACTTTAGATATTTTGCTCAAATATGCAACATGCTTGAATGATACCTGATCATGACATAGATAACGATTAAATGAAAATGCTTGAGTGGAATAAGTAACATAATCTTGCGAATACCTTGGAGGGTATGTGTCCCTTTGAGATCTTCTCACTGTAGTTTCTATAATTGAATTATGGATATTGAGGTGAAACAATAAACAACATCAAACTCTTTGTAGTCCTCCATTGTAGGTGTAGCATTATTATTTAATGACTCCTCCTCTCGCTCAATCCCTGAAAGAATGGTTCCTGCTCATCAAAACAAATATTTCGTGAGATCAACACATAGTTAGTTTCTAAGTCGAACCACCGATATCTTTTTCTTGGTGAAGAATAGCCCAAGAAAACACATCACTTGGTTCTTTGACTTAGCTTGTCAGATCATTTGCATTTGACAAAAACTATACACCCAAATGTTCTCAAGTGTGCAATTTTGATAGGTCTGTTCACAAGGATTTCTGTTGGAGATTTATTATTCAAATGTCTTGATGGAAGCCGCCTTATAATATAACATGTGGTCATAATTGCGTCACTCCAAAACCTTTTTCGGTACTGACATTTGAAACAATAATGAACAAATAGTTTCTAACATATGTCTATTTTTCTCTCAGCCAGTTTTGTTGGGGAGTATCCACAAATGTAAGCTGGTGAGTAATGCCATGAAATTTCTCAAATTAATCAAATTCTTGATTTTTGTGTTCAGTTCCATTGTCTGATCTCAAGATCTTCATGCGAGCATTATATTGAGTTTCAATCATCCTGAAAATTTTACAAAACTTGAAAAAAAAAAATCATTATTAGATTTCGGTAGGTACAACCATGTCATTTTAGAGAAATCATCAATGAACGTCACATAATAGGAATATCCACGATAAGAATTAACAAGTACATGGCCCTAAACATCAGAATGCACTAACTCAAATAAAGTATTATAATTATTTTCTATAGTACCAAACGGTAATCTAGACATATTGGTGAATTGGCAAATGTCACACAGCTGCAAATTAAAGATTAACTCAGGCATTAGAATTTTTATGGTTTGACTTGACACATGACCAAGGCACCAGTGCCACAACTCTCCATTAGATTTAGAACTTCTGATTAATGCCCTACTTGTGTTGCCCAGCCAATAAATGTCGCACCGTAATTACCCCTTACCAATCACCTTCCTCATCGCAATGTCTTGAATAGCCACATCAGTTAGAGAGGAAGCAACAAAACAATTAAGTTCTCTTGTAACTTTCAATATAGATAACATATTAGAACTCAGTCCTGGCATGTGCAGAATTTTGAAGCTAATAGGCTGATTTAAAAATGACATTTCACCAATATCACTCACATGCATAGATGACCCATTCACTATAGTAACAAATTTATCAATATTATGAGTGAAATGGTTCCTAAGTAGATGTCGATCTGTGCTCATCTGCTAAGTAGATGTCGATCCGTGGTCATCTGTTTGCTCACCTTGGAGTCCAACACCCAAGTGTTAGAAGACATACCTTTGGAGCTACAAAGAGTGGAATTGCTTGCTGATGCAGCCATGGCTTCTTGCTTGACAGAAATAAGCTTTAGCAATTTTGAAATCTTTTCTAAGTTAGTCGAAGCATCATTAGTCTCTTTACATTTGGTAGCAGCCACTTTCATTGAGAATGAGACTTCTTTGGATTTTTCAAATAGTGATCTCTTAGATTTTGGTCTCCCATACATATCCCAACATCGCTCACGTAAATGTCCATCCTTTTTGTAGTAAGTGCACACTCTCTTATTTTTCCCTTTCCATTGGTTGAACTCATTCTGCCTCTCAGCAGCCACAAATGCTATTTTGTCATCAGATTCTTCCTTCAATTGGAAACGAGGGAATCATGACCTGCATCCTTGATTTATCACTCATTAATAACAGACAAATGGTAGGTAATGAGGGCAGTGTTGTATGCATAAAAATACGTTGCCGTATTGGTTTATGTTTTGTACCAAGACTGTTAAGCAATTGAAAGATTTTTTGTTGCTCTTGTAAACAGTCTTTGGTTTGCAGACTTTTAGACATATCAACTAGGTAGTCTAACTCATCCCACAACCCTTGAAGGTCACCACGATGTTCACTGTAATTTTGCTGTTGTAAACTGTAATTTTTTTTTTTTTTACAAGTCAAAGATCCGAGCAATATTATTTTTCTCACTATACTACTCTTTAGCCTTTTTCCAAATTTGTGCAGCATTTTCAGCAAAAAAAACAAGACATGACCATGATATTGGTCGTCTTCCACTCCTTGTAGAAGGAACTATTCTCATCAGGTTTGGGGAGGTCACTAGTAACATATGCAAGTTTTGATTTTCCATCAAAAATAACATTGCTGATTTTGACCATGCAAGGTAATTTGTCCCATTGAAAAGCACAAATGTAATTTTAATAGTAGGATTAGGTTGCTCTTGAACAACAATCTTCTCAATGACTCGATTGTTAATAGGTTCAGCCATGATACTCAAGATGATGAGAATAAGGATGATGTACCTTGAATGATGCAAGAAAACCCAAAAAATGGCATATACTTTATCAGCAACTTCAGCAGAAACTCTCACACAGTTGATTGAAAACTCTCTCATACCATGTTGAAATAAAAGAGAAGAACAACAGAGCAAGCACAAATTAACGTGGTTTGGCTTGAATCAATGGACTACATCCACAAAAAATACAGCACAAAGCCTTTTTGCTTTCATAAGCTCTCCAACCAGTTACATGGTGAAAAAACTGACCCTCTCTCCACAACAAGAGAACTAACATATTTGTAGGAGATCACAACTGTCAAAAAATAACTTCCAACATACAGTAAAACAAGTAAAGAGGCGCATCATTATAGAAAGATAACAATTAAAGCGATGTGCATAAATCTCCTTTTCTCAACTTCATCCTTCACTAAGAATGCACACAACCAACCTGTCTCTGATACCACTTTGTTATAGTCGAATTCCCCAAAAAGAATGCTTCAACAACAGTAAAAGAGGCCAAACCAACATAAAACTGCTAAAAATCGGAATCACAGGGCTATGAGCATAAGATCGAATTTTCAACACCAATGTTGCAGCAATATATATCAAAATATATGCTAAAAATGTAGAAAAATTAAAGACACCAATTTACGTGGAAAAACCCCCAATAATGGGGTAAAAAACCATGCGCAAGAGAGATATATATTTATACTTCAAAGAGGCAATACAACTACGTTGTTCTTCTTGCAGAGAATAGCATAAATCATTCCCAAGAATGAATGCACAAGAAAACAACAAGAAAAGAAATCACCTATGTTTTTCTTTTCTTTCCCTTGTTTTCTTCACTTTCTCTCTCTACACTTGAACCCACACGGCTGCCCAAACCCACAACCGTGCTCTTCTTCCTCTTTCCTTCTTGCCTTCCTTCTCCCCTTCTCTTCTTTGCTTTCTTCTTCCTCTTCTCCTTGCTTGGTGTGAGCCATGAGGGAAGACCTCTCTTCCTTTTCTTCAAAAGAGCAAAGAACGAGAGAGAGAGGGTCGTGAGAGCTCTAGGGCACCTACGGGTGTGCCCTCTCCTTTCTCCCACCCGTCACTTAAGTGACGGGTCGGGTCGGGTCTTGAGGCTGGACCCGACCCAACACTTTCTACCACCCTATTTCTTCAATCTTGGTATCGGATGTCATCCAAGAATTGATCAAGGTTCGAGAAATTGTAATCTAAATTGGATTTAACTCACCTGGATCAAGATCTTTCGGAAGTTGTTTGCCAGATGGGGTTGATCGTCTCCAAAGATTATCGGAGTGGCCTGTCTGCTCTCTCTCGTTGGATTCAAACTCTGCCTCTAAGCTGCTTGTGTTTTGATGGAATGCACAAAAGAATGAAAGGGAACTCATCATGTGTGGTTTTGATTCACTCATGCATCACCGTCAGGTCAATAGCAGCAGGTTTCCGGCGTCTGCTACGTCAAATTCTACTGATGTTAAAGCATGCGATCATTATGGCTTATGCATCAATTCTTTTGTTAGTGTGGAATGGTTTGTGCCAGTCGTCGAGTGGTCGTCATTGTGGAAGTGCCCGACATCCCACCGGAAAGGGGAACTCTCCCTCCTCAATTCAATTCGTCAAAAAGCCTTTTTGTTTGCATACAAGTTCACGGCTTATATACTTGCTGGAATAGTTTCAAGCTTAACTCGTGGAGTCAGTCTTACCCGATACAGAAATTCAAGATATCAAGAACCAGTTCAATGTTTAGAATTTAAAAGAAATGGGAAATGGATTGAAGATGGGTCCCGGCTTAGCTGGAGTTTGTTGCTCTAACTCCTGAAGTGGAGGAGCTCGTGAGAACGTGTGGAGCTCGTGGGAAAAGCGTGAGTGCGTGAAGGAGTGAAAAGTGGAAACGAGAGAAAGTGTGTGCGGTTTCAAATCGTGTGCAGTTAATAAGCAGTGGAGAAAATGGCGGAAGTGAAAAAGTTGAAGCGGAGGGATCGTGAGAAAGTACGACCTACGAGTTGCTAAACTTACTCGTTAAGTTTTTCAGTTTTTTGTTTTTCTTTAAATGTTGCTTTCTTTTTTACTGAAATGTGAGGTAGAGAAGTTAACACCAAAAAGAGGAGAAAAAAGTTTCCTTTTTCTCTCCCTCCCTCTCTCGCTCTTTACTCTCTCTCTCCTGCCGTCCTTGTCTCTCTCTCTCTCACGCTGCCCTAGACGCAGCTTGTTTCTCTCTCTCTCTCTGCCCCGAGTACTGCTGCTCCCTCTCTCTACCCTTTCCCTCTTTTGGTGTGTGGCAGCCTATGGTCTCCTTTCCATCCTGCCATTGCCAAAAGGGAGGCTCATTGTATAGAGGTCGTAGCCACGTTTTGAGGCCTTAGCCACTTGACATCTTTATCAAGGCAAGTCTTGCCGAGCGTGTGAATCAGGGGAGAGGGCCAACATTTGGTATCAGAGCCAGGTTGTATGCCAAAGACCCCTCGATTCAAGTCGATGTCGATCATCACAAACGAGGCAGCGCGGGAGATTGCTAGTGGGACTTTCCAGTATCCACTGCTCACGGCGACCAACTCCACCAGCTAGGTGATTAGGGTCCAAGCCATGATGGAAGATCAAGGCATTTGGGAGGCAGTCGAGCCGGTGGCCGGTGTGGCTGTCGACTCGAGGAAGGACAAGAAGGCGAGGTCGCATCTTCTCCAAGCCCTCCCAGAGGATCTCCTAATGCAAGTGGCGAAGAAGGCGACAACGAAGGAGGTCTGAGATTGCCTCAAGACGAGATTTGTCGGGGCAGATCGCGTGAGGAATGCGCGCCTACAGACGTTGAAGAGTGACTTTGACGCCATGAGGATGCAGGAAGGAGAGTCCTTGGATCAATATGCGGGTAGGCTCACTGGAATGTCCGTCAGGTATGCCAACTTAGGGGGAACCCTGAGCGATGCCACCTTAGTCAAGAAGCTATTTGACACCGTTCCAAATCGGTTTCTTAGCATAATCGCGGGCATATAGCAGTTTTGTGACCTCGACACAATGTTGTTTGAAGAGGCTGTGGGACGACTCAAGACGTACGAAGAACGCTCTAGTCCCCGAGCATTCGGTACCGGTGGCAATGGCGATGCGCAACTGCTTCTCACTCAGGCTGAGTGGGAGGCACGACAGAAGAGAAGCAGCAGCGACCCAAAGGGAGACGGGTCATAGGGAAGGAGGTGTTCGCAGCCGGGGTGGTTGCGGGCGCGGTAGAGGGCGTGGGAGAGGCGGACGAAGCGACTTCCCACTGAAGGACAGAGCAGGTGGCTCTAGAGGCGATGGTCGTGACAAGAGTCACATCTGTTGCTTCAATTGCAACGAATTGGGGCATTATGCGAACCGGTACAAGGCTCCCAAAAAGAAGGAAGAGGCGCATCTCACACAAACTGACGACACCGAACCAACCCTGTTGCTTGCAGAGTTGGAAGAAGCGATGCCCATTGCACTTGAGAGACAAGAATGACAGGAACGACAGGAAGCCGTCCTGTTGAATGAAGAGCAAGTATGGCCCAAACTGCACAGGACCAAGCATGGTAAGGAAACTACTGACATCTGGTACCTGGATAACGGTGCCAACAACCACATGACCGGAGACAAGGTCAAGTTTCAGGAGTTGGACGAGGCAATCACCGACAAGGTGAAGTTCGGCGACGGCTCATCAGTGCAGATCATGGGTAAGGGTTCAATTCTTTTTAAATGCAAAAATGATGATCAATGGCTGCTCCAGGAAGTATATTATATTCCAAGGCTTCCCAGCAACATCGTGAGTCTCGGGTAACTCACTGAGGCGGGCCACAAGGTGGTTATGGATGAAGACAAACTGGAGGTGTTTGTCAAAAATCCATGGCAGTTGATCATGAAGGTGAGACACATGCCAAATCGTCTATATCGCATCGAGCTGCAGATTGCAAGGCCGGTGTGTCTCTTGGCAAACCTCGAGGATCCGGCATGGTTGTGGCATGCTCGTCTCGGCCATGTCAACTTTCAAGCAATGAAGATGCTTGTAAACAAGAAGATGGCAACTGGGGTACCGCCGATCACTCATCCCGCTCAGTTATGTCGGGAGTGTTTGGTGGCGAAGCAGACGAGACAGTCGTTCCCATTGACAACCAACTATCGAGCGAAGGAGCCACTCAAACTCTTGCATGCTGATATTTGCGGCCCAATCACGCCACCCACCCCTGCCGGTAATAGCTATTTCTTACTAATAGTTCATGACTTCACTCATTGGATGTGGTTGTGCGTGATCAGAACAAAAAACCAGGCATGCTCAGTGTTTATAAAGATCAAAGCGCTGGTCGAGAACGCGTGCGGGCATGGCGTGAAGACGCTCCGGACTGATCGTGGAGGCGAGTTTCTCTCTCTTGAGTTCGCCAATGTGTGTAAACAGGCGGGAATTGCGCGACACCTCAATGCACCATACTCACCACAGTAAAACGGTGTGGTGGAGAGGAGGAACATGACAATGATGGCGATGGCAAGATCTCTCCTCAAGAGCATGAGCATGCCGGGAAGATTTTGGGGGGAGGCGGTACGAGACGCAGTCTACCTGTTGAACCGCTTGCCTACGAAGGCCATGGGCGAGCGCACACCGTATGAAGTTTGGAGTGGTAGGAAGTCAGATCTTGCACATCTTTGATTGTTCGGTTGCATGGCGCATGCCCTGGTGACAACGCCACACCTCAAGAAGCTTGATGATCACAGCCAGCCAATGGTGTATCTCAGCGTCGAGGATGGCTGAAAGGCACATCGACTATTCGATCCACGGCGCGGGAGAATCCATGTAAGTCGTGATGTTAAATTTGAAGAAAAACTGAAGTGGGCTTGGAACATGGATGTAGGAGGCAGTGAATCATCGAATTTCACTATTGAGGAGGAGTCTAATACTGAGTCGGTAGTGGGCAACTCAGTTACAGGCGGACAACCAGGAAGGTTGGTGTCCATGGAGCTGGGCGAATCGGCTTCTTCATTGACACCGATGGGTGGTGAAGCAACGCCAACGGCGACGCCGGCTCAAAGGTTGCTAGCAAATGAAAATGCCGCAGCCTCAGAGATGGAGGACTGCAATGACGGACCCATTCGATATAGACATATCGATGATATCATGCGAGACGCTCGATGATGAAGACGTCGAAGAAGAGGTCATGCTTGCGGCAACAGAGGAGCCGTCATGCTACCAAGAGGCAGCCGGTCAGCCAGCATGGGTGGAAGCGATGGCCAAGGAGATTGAGTCCATTGAAAAGAACTCGACCTGGACGCTGACAACCCTACCTGTCGGAACCAAAGCAATTAGACTCAAATGGGTGTTCAAGTTGAAGAAAAACTGAGACGGAGAGGTGATCAAGCACAAGGCCAGATTAGTCGCAAAAGGCTATGTTCAATGGCAAGGGATCGACTTCGAGGAGGTGTTTGCGCCAGTCGCCAGGCTCGACACTATGCGAGTCATCCTTGTTGTCGCAGCCAGCCGTGGGTGGCAAGTTCATCATCTCGACGTTAAATCAGCATTCCTCAATGGCGAACTTGAGGAGGAGGTCTACGTAAACCAACCAGAGGGTTTCACAATGAAGAACAAGGAGCAAATGGTGCTCAAACTAAGCAAGGCATTGTACGGTCTTCGACAAGCACCTCGTGCTTGGAACACGCGGCTGGATCGATGCCTGAAGCACATTGGGTTCTCAAAGTGCGTGCTTAAACAAGCCATGTATACGAGGGGAAAAGATCGTGCCGGCATCATCATCGGAGTTTATGTTGATGATCTAATTGTAACAGGAGAGGATTCAGAGGCAATTGCAGCATTCAAGCAGCAGATGATGGCTGAGTTCGAGATGAGTGACCTCGCCCTGCTCACCTATTATCTTGGGATTGAGGTGGCACAAGGTGAAGAAGGTATCCGGATCAAACAAGCAGCCTATGCCAAAAAGGTACTAATTCAATTTGACATGTTCGATTGCAATCCCACTAAAATACCTATGGAACCAAGATCGCAGTTGCACAAGGATCTAGACGGACAGCCGGTGGATGCAACAGAATATCGACGAGTCATCGGATGTCTAAGGTATCTTCTCCACACAAGACCAGATCTTTTGTATGCCGTAGGTGTAGCTAGTAGATTCATGGAGAGATCGACAGTGATGCACCAGAAGGCAGTGAAGCAAATTTTGAGATATTTAAAGGGCACAATCAACTTCGGTCTTGTATACACTAGAGGAAGAGAAGAAGATGTGATCGTCGGATTCACGTATAGTGACTTGGCAGGTGACGTCGATGACCGGAAAAGCACTGGAGGCATGTCTTTCTATGTAAATGAAAGCCTAGTCTCATGGAACTCGCAAAAGCAGTAGACTGTTGCTCTGTCTTCGTGCGAGGCTGAATTCATGGCAGCAACTGCGGCGGCTTGTCAAGCACTTTGGCTTAGAGGACTGTTGGCCGAACTGATTGGGAGAGAGCCGCAAGTGGTGAAGTTGTATGTGGAGAACAAGTCCGCAATCGCACTGATGAAGAACCTAGTTTTCCATGGACGTAGTAAACACATTGATACAAAGTTCCATTTCATTCCAGAATGTGTCAAAAGAGGACATATTATTGTGGATTTTGTACGCACAGATGAACAACAAGCGGATCTTATGACAAAGGCATTACCAGCGGCAAAGTTGGCAACAATGCGACACGTACTTGGTGTTCGAGAGCTCGGGCCACATCAGGATTAGGGGGGAGATTGTTGCTCTAACTCTTGAAGTGGAGGAGCTCGTGAGAACGTGTGGAGCTCATAGGAAAAGCGTGAGTGCGTGAAGGAGTGAAAAGTGGAAACGAGAGAAAGTGTGCGCGGTTTCAAATCGTGGGCAGTTAATAAGCAGTGGAGAAAATGGCGGAAGTGAAAAAGTTGAAGGGGAGGGATCGTGAGAAAGCACGACCTACGAGTTGCTAAACTTACTCGTTAGTTTTTCAGTTTTTCGTTTTTCTTTAAATGTTGCTTTCTTTTTTACTGAAATGTGAGGTTGAGAAGTTAACGCCAAAAAGAGGAGAAAAAAGTTTCCTTTTTCTCTCCCTCCCTCTCTCGCTCTTTACTCTCTCTCTCTTGACGTCCTTGTCTCTCTCTCTCACGCTGCCCTAGACGCAGCTTGTTTCTCTCTCTCTCTGCCCGAGTACTGCTGCTCCCTCTCTCTACCCTTTCCCTCTTTTGGTGTGTGGCAGCCTACGGTCTTCTCTCCAGCCTGCCATTGCCAAAAGGGAGGCTCATTGTATAGAGGTCGTAGCCACGTTTTGAGGCCTTAGCCACTCGACATCTTTATCAAGGCAAGTCTTGCCGAGCGTGTGAATCAGGGGAGAGGGCCAACAGAGTTGACCTGCACGTGCCTTGGTTGATCCTTGGCTATTGGACTCAGTCTGGACAGATCTCATCTACTGAAATCTCGGCTGGTTGGAGTGATGTCGGACTGCATGCGTCCTCTTCTCGGCTATATATATATATATATATATATATATATATATATATATATATATATATATATATATGCGTTTGAGCAATAATTTTTAAATGTTTACATACTGCAGTATCCAGGAGAAATACATTTGAGTGTGCACAAACATCCATATATTATGTTACTCGAGTAATTTGCTCAATCAATTCAATTGGTGGATTACATAATATATGACCACATACAAATTTGTTTTTAATTCAGTTGTGCCAATTCAGTGATAATTATGCATGCCATGACCGAAAATGGTTTTCATGACTTCTTGTTGAAAATGATGCTTTAGGCTGACTTTTTTTCGTTTCTTTTTGCAGTTACTATAAATCAATTCAATAGAAACACTTTATGAGCTACTCCAGAAGATCAGCCAGAATTTTAGTCAATGTAAGTGAAATAGAAATACTCTATGAGCTATTCAAGAAGCACTAAAAAAAAAGGAATCACATACGTGTAGATCAGCAGCCGTCGGTGAAGGTCAATTTTTACGGATGTCCAAACTGAGGTACTAGTGCTATATATGGATGGACAAGCTGCAGATGCCTTCAGAACATGCTCAGTAATGATTCTTTCGTAAATCTTGACAATCTCTACCTTAGAATGTGGAGACTACAGAATTTAAGTATAGTTTGTTGCTGGCCAACAAGCTGTGGTGTACATTGTAATCCTCTATGGCCGAAGATTGTATTAAAACTAGAAAATATCCTTTCTACCGGAACTTGTATAATTATGCGGGGACTATTATGATAGCTGTAGAAAAATTATGCTAAAAAAAGTTTAGTGACATGTAATTAACATGAAATTAACAATGTAAAGTTCCAAGGATGGGGCCAGAAAATTTTGACTAAGGGGGACTAGTTATAAAATTTTTAATTTCAAAGGG
>JAANDH010002373.1:0-11394 GCA_011799765.1 Nymphaea thermarum | reverse complement strand
CCCTAAAACCCTAAACCCTAAACCCTAAACCCTAAACCCTAAACCCCTAAACCCTTAAACCCGAAACCCTAAACCCCTAAATCCTAAAACCCTAAACCCTAAAACCCTAAACCCTAAACCCTAAACCCTAAACCCTAAAACCCTAAACCCTTAAACCCTAAACCCTAAACCCCTAAATCCTAAAACCCTAAACCCTAAAACCCTAAACCCTATGTCATTTTCAAATATAAAATCAAATTTTTTGGACTTTTATGGTAAATCGTAAGCACCAAGATGTGTCCAAAATTTTCCAAAGTAATAGAATAAAATCTTAAAAAATTGCAAAAAAAAAAAATCATGATTTTAGAATCATGAAAACCTTTTTAAAAACATTTAATTTAATATAATATCTAAGTTACCGATCGAATCTATAAATATATAGAGCAGTTCGTGTAATTTATAAATTTGAATATGATTACTTTTCATGCAGGAAATGAGGGTTTGACTGGAGCAGTGAGTCCCAAGAATTCTTACGGAAGCGTTTCATTTGCTTCGTATAGTAAACCTTGAATTTCGTAAACTGAAACAGTTATAAACCAAAATCAAAATCAAAATGAAGCCAGAAATGGACCTCAAAGATCTAAATTTTGTTGAGGTCCTGAATCTGCCATGCACTAAAATTTGGATGCGGGATTTATTAGGAAAAAAAAAGGCTGGCAGCGGATATTACCAAAGTTGGTCATCCTGGCTCACATCCGACTATAATGAAGAAGCACTGGACCGTGGGGAGCAAGAGAATCTATGTTCTCGTTTTTGTATGTGGTATATCATTATTTTGATTGAATGCTTAGTTTTATATGAGAATTTTTGTTCTAGATCCGGTTTCTTAATTCAAAACGGATGGTTACGGGTGAGTGATTGGTTTCACATGACATTTCCTAGTCAAAACCGGGTAACTTCGCAGTTTTTTGAAACTGCTTATTTCACACGGATCTTAATTTGTTGCATAAAGGTTTTGCAAAGCATGTGCACGTGTGCCACTTATTGATTGGGTTTGTACACCTATTAAATTAAGTATTTGGATATTAGTTGGTGGGCACCGGATCCACCGATTTACTGAACCAGGTTCTTTCTGTGTATGTACGATTGAGGGTAGTGGAATATTCAAATATGAACAACTTTCTTAATATGTAGTCGGTTGAACAACCAAAGAAACTAGTAGAGAAGTTCGCATTATTGTGCCTTTAGCTGTTCAACAGCTTGCTTGCATTTTCTTAGTTTCATTTGAAAGTCCATGTGACAAAACGTCACAGATAAGAAGAAGTAACGGAAACAAAAAAAACGTAGCCGTGTAGCAACTGTAAAATTATTGTAAAGCCAACTATAGTACAAAACATCCTGCTACAGATTTGGAAAGTTTAAGTCATTTCAAATATTTGAAAGTTTCTATTTAATTTTAATTATTTGATGTGATTTTTTTTCTTAAAAAATATATATAATAGTAGATTTTGCTGATTTTCTGCCGAATCAGCTGTTTGCTACAATAAAAGGTTCCAAAAACATGTGAAGTGAACTGTTTGTTGCAAAGGCAGCATCGTCATATATGGTGGCAACTATTTTCTGGACGACAACGTGAAGCTTCTGCACTGCACTGTAGGTTGTCGCAAGAATCTTTAAATGAATAAAATGAGCAAGAAACAAAGTAAAAGACAGAGGAGCGCTGTTTCTTTTTTCTTTTCCTTAACTTCTTCTTCTATTGGCAAGATTTACGTTTTCTCTTTTTCGGTTTTTCACTTGTCCTTTGCTGCAATGTTCCTCTTTTCTTTCTCATTTCTCTTTTGCCTTTCTTCTATTTTTGCCGTCTTTGTTAGCTCTTTTCTAACCTTCGCTTCACAACAGAGCTAATTTCCAAATGGCAATAGATCTTCTTCCATGCTTGTCTAAACAAACATTCATTCGTTTAAACTCCTCCACAGCGGGGAATCTTTTGTTACGTCGCCACGAAGAAACATATAACTTATATTTATTTTGAAATCGGTTTTTCGTATACCATCTTGGGCTATAGTGGTGGCTAATCACTGTGGATCTACACAGGTGATATTTATCACCGTTATAAACTTAGATCCTTCGGCGGCCACACTCTCTGACGGTCATCGGGTCCACGGGAGCTGGAACGGTGATGATTGTTACGTAGTAAATCTATACCGATGATGCATTCACCGCTTCATAAAAGTGAGTTGGTTAAAAGTTGGATTGAGATGAGATTTTGGTTGAGATTAAAAGCTTATATGATATAGGTTTTCCATTGTTTATAGTAGATCAAAGATCAGAAATGGTAAATCTAATCCATCTAATGTGATGGAATTGAACCTTCACTCAATTCCTCTCTAAAAGTCAATTTTTTATAATTATTTTATGATTAAATGAACAAGTTAGCTCATCCGTTTAATGTGGCACAACTTTGATGAGCTATGAAAGTCTTTTCATCATATGCACAAAATTTCAAACAAAACGAATAAACATTAGTTAACATGGACGCGCACACAAAGGCTTGTTGCTCTTATGGCAAAAGCGCATCTATAAAACTGACAAGACAATAGAACTCTCAACCTTTTTTTATTAGGCATGGTGGTGTTCCTTACAGGCAAAGAAGGAGAAGAAAATCAAATGGAAGAAAGGCAAAAACCAAAGTTGGTCTTAGTATTTGACGACAAGGCAAGCCCAACAATGACATCGAAAATTGCATGTCGTGCAATAGATGAAAACAAAGAGATATATAGTGTGGTGCATTGTACCTTATTTATAGAATCGCGTATGAGTCTAGCTCATAATTATATAAACTGACTACGGAAAGAGTAGGCTTGGGCGTCGGGCCGGGCAGACCCGGGTCTGAGCAGTCTGACGGGCCGGCCCGGCCCGGCCTGATGCCCACCCTTAAAATTGCATTATTGTGTTTTTGACCATTCTACAACTTGCTTGTGTTTCCTTAGTCTGATTTGAAAGTAGAAGTGACAAAATATCTCAGATAAGAATAATGGAAACAAATAAACTTTGCCATGTAGCAACTATAAAATTATTATAAAGCAAATTACAGTGCGCAATTTTATAACTTTCTAATAAAAGGAACAACAAGCAAATGAAATATTATTAACAGTCAGAACCGAAAGACCCCATCAATATGCATACCTCAACAGCACTGCTTTTGTCACGTTATATATATATATATATATAGCACATGATAGCTAAACATGATAATAGCAAGACAGAAAAATATAAAGTTAACCCAATCAATGTAATCTGAACATTATAACTCACTTGAAAAACAAGCTTCTTCTGCCGCGGCTTTATGCCATTTCTTACATAAAAAGAAAAATTTTTAAAATTGTTTAAATTAAATAATTATTTACTATTCAATTTGAAAAAAATGTTCATACCCATTAAACGCAATGATACCTGGGTGCGCCCAAACAGGACCCGCACCCGCATCGACGCGACGCGGGTGCGGATTCGGGTGCGGATTCGCTCTTGGTGCGCACCCAGAACGGTCAATGTGAGTCAGGTGCGGTCAGCCGCACCTGACTGCAATCGTCCGTTTTCGGACGCGCACCCGACTCGTGTCAAACACGAGTCGGGTGCGGTCAAATGGCAGATGATCATTTTCGTCCAAAATTTGGGCGTTTTTTAATTTTTTTAAAAAAAAATTTGTTTAGGGCACGCTGTGAACTCTTCGACAGTTCGAAGTTCGACTCCTCTTCTTTGTTCTCCACTTCTCTTACTCTCTCCTTCCCACCGTCTCAGGCTCGGCAGTCGACTCTCCCTCACCGACGGCGACGGAACTCATCTCTGCGAGACCGACGGTGACGAAACCTGAACGGCGACGGTGAGTCGGTGATAAATCTTCGTCTGTTGCTCTATTTTTGTTTTGCTTTCCTGCTTAATGATCTTCGACACCCATTTCGCCTAATTTTTTTATTGTTTTGGCGCTTGATCTTTTTGGCTTTTGGTTGCTTCTTTTCTTCCTCATTTTCTCTTTGTTATTTGGGTTCTCTTTTGAATGTTATTGCCTTAGACGTTTACATATATATTCACGTCTTCTAACATCTGTAANTCCACTTCCGAAAGCAATCTGCCAGATTCTGTCTCCTTTCTTCATTCTCCCCATTGCTTCAATATAAGAAAGTTCATACCACATGGAAGATGAAGATGTATTTCCAAACCTGTATAATGTCATCATTGAAGGCTCTGCATGTACATTTTTCATTCTTAAGTTCTTTATCACCGAATCAATTACAAATTACAATTTTGATCTTATTATTTAATAATTTTGTGGTTTATATTATTATATTTAAAAAATAATAAAATACTATCACCGCACCGCCGCACCTAAATTTTTAAAGATGTACCGCGCCGGCACCCGCACCCCGCACTCAGGTGACATAGATTAAACGTTTCGCTGGGGCAAATCGTATTTCCTTTTTGCTGCCCATTGAAAGTGAGCTGAAGAAAATGGCCGTTGGACGATTTTTCCGCAAACATATTTTTGGAAATTTCGGATCCACCTTCCTGTTCGATGAAAAAGCCCGTTGGGGCTGGCGTGGTGAGCATCGGCTTCTGCCGCAGCCGCCCTCCTGCTCCTTGCAGCTTCGTGGGTGAGCGGAACGGCGTCGGTGGTAAACAGTTTTCGTCCGGCGACGTCTGCTTCGTGTGCCGGCTGCCGTGAAGGTCTTCAAAGCTCGTCCGGAAGCCTGCTTCAAAAGGGATTCGTTAAGAAGGCGCTGGAGCGGGATTGGTTAAGAAGGCGCTGGAGCGGGATTGGTTAAGAAGGCGCTGGAGCTCTCCGTGGCTTTGTTCCTCTCATCGTCTTCTTCACCAACAAAAATCTCTGAGATTTGCACCGACTGCAGGTTCCTCTCCCTCCCCCCCTTCTCTCTCCTATGATGAATTAGATGGATTGTGTTCTGCTCTGCTATTTCCTTGTCCTATTTCTCCTTTCTTACCTTGTTCAGGTTGGATAGATTTGAGCGATCTTTTCCTTGCTCTCATCTTTGAAATTGAGGGTCTTCTATTCCTGCCTCTAGTCGTTGATTATTTTAATCCATAGGCATCCGTTTTTTTTGTTTCGTGAGGTTGCGATTCCCTGATTTCCTTTGTTTTTTATTTTGGCATGGTCGTGTTTTTTAAGGGCTTTTATTTTCTGACCCGAGAATGGTGTTTTCGTTTTCTGCCGACCGTTTACGGGCTTACACTCTGTTCCAGGAAGGAACCCCACAGGGTTTTCTTTTAATAGAATTTGGCAGCAGAACATGGTTTGGACATGAGGCGATAAGCCATGTTTTGCCATACTTGAAGCGCTGTTATAAGGGCTATTCCTAAATCGCAAATGCAGGCTGTTTTATGGTGAAATTGAGTAATTTTATGAGAAACTCTTACATTGAAGGTGCGGTTAGGAGATTGGCAGCAAGTTGATACGTTTTCTTGTTTCAAGTTCTGTTTTACGTACTGACGGTCATTAGTGAAATAGGTTTAGAACGACAGGTTTTGGACATTCAATTTTTCTTTTTTGCTGACATGAAACTAAAGTCTAAAACCATGTACACCTGCTTCTAACTTAAAAATGAGCATTTTTTGAACTAGTTGTGATGCTAAAAAAAGATTTGTAGCATGGATTTGGCATCACTCAAGTATCTTAAAATTTTACCTATGGGCATTGGTGTCTCGAAGGAAAGAAGAAGAAGGAAAATGAAGGCCAACTTCTTGGAATTAATTGACAGGAACTAGAGTTTCAAACTTTGATACTGCAGCGTAGCTGGAATTCTGTCTCTGTATTAGAAGTAGTGTTGCATTGTTTTATGTGATAAGAATGAGGGGGTCTGACTTCTGAAATTTGTGTTTACACATGCTCAACTTCTGAAATTTCACCTTGACAGTAGTTTCAGATACACTTTTCACTTCAGTATGGTCTGAGTCATAACTGGTGTTTTCTAATAGCATCCACATCCTGTTAGTGGATTTCTGCTAATGAGATGACCACTTCAATGCTCGACGAGGATAAGCTTGCAGACTGCTCTTATGCTAGATCTTTCATATGTGTGTATATGTAGATCTTGTGTTTGCCATTGTAAGGAAGCTTTTTCCACATCTTTTGGTGATATTGAATTATATTTTTCATTCTTTATTTTCTAGGAGACTTGGCATTGGTGCCTTTCATTGAGTTTCATTGTAGGTTTACATATGTCACTATTGTGACTCACATTTTTATGGTATAGCTCTGGTTTGGGCTTTGATTTGCTGATTGTGGATACAGCTTTTTTGTTGGTTCATAAATGACCTGGTGTTCACCAACTCTTGGTGAAATTATTGAAGCTACAAGTTGTCGACGGGCCAAACTTATGTGCAATCCAAACCTAGTCGTTTGTTTAGGGGAGAGAATCTGTTTTACCCAATTGTTTGAAACTTCCAATTAGTTGAGGGCCTGACACTTATGAGAACCCTTCACCCTTAATCCAACATTTTTGTGTAGAATACCCTACTTTTAGAGGAGAGCTGATGTAGTTCATTCTTCAACCCAACAAATCCATATGGTTTCATAGACACTCCTCTTTTTAGGCAAACGAGTTTCTACTTCTAGGTGATAAACCATATGATGTCAAGAAGTTTTTTTAAAGTGAAAATTTTTAATGTTACCTAAAAACATTTTAAAAATGTTTTCTCACATAATGATATACCTTCATCTTATTCTTATTACCTCATCGAGTAGAAGGAAAAAATTTCATGTTTTTGTTGCCAATCATTAGAAGAGGAAATCTGCAAAGATCCTGGATATGAGCAATAAAGAAATATTCAATGAAGCTGAGAAAGTCAAGATTATGAGAGGCTATTGACTTAAGTGATCAAGCGTTTGCAAGGATTTATCAAGAAAATATCTTAGGAGAGAAGCCATAATACCTTTTAAAATATTGGCAGGTAGCAAAATGAGAGTTGAGAGATGGGCTCGGGGCTTGTGTGGTCGTTCCTCTGGGTCAGTAATCGAGAGTACCGGGTAGGCATAAAGGTGATTTATGTCTATACTGCGAAGATGAAGACTTATGAACTTTTGACATGTTGAAAACCCGCAAGGTGAAACGGGTTGGATACATGAAAAAGCTACACATAACCACTAAAGTGGTGGAGCTCCGTAGTAGCCTTTGGGGTGGTGAGGGATTCCTTCAAAGGTGAAGGTCGGCCTAAAGAAAAATATCAAAAGCAAAAAAAAAAAAAAGCATCAAAAAGTTGATTGCAAAAAAAAAAGGAAAAAAAAGCAAGAAAAACAAAAAGGTGTCTGTCAAGATATGAATGGCATGAAGGCTGAACTCCTAAGAATTGAATGTGACAGTTTTTTGTGGATGCACGAGTCTTGAGTCAATAGCCATTCCTCTTTTTGACTTTCTAAGATGTTGAAGATAATTCTTTTATGTTCATATTTTGAAAATTTAAAGATTTTCCTTTCTAGAGATTCAACAACATTGATGTGAAATGAATCCTAATGCTTGTACAATATTGAGGGTAAATGGGGGACATATCATTCGCACAACGAGCACTCAAGCTTATGATTTAGATCAATGATTTATGAGCTATTTCAAAATAAAAACTTGACATCTTTTGTTATGTTTCCTAGCTTCTTGCACCTGTGAGGAACTCCCAACCCCACTTTGTTCTTGAAACATGTCGTTTTCTTATTACCAAAACGGCTACCCATCAAACATATTCCATTCATATCGAGTGTAATGAATTTCCTATAGTGTGTTTGCAGTGTTAGCTGGGCAATGATTGCATAAAGATAGGTAAACAATTGTTTGTTTGTATTTTTTGTTTATTGGCTTGTCATAATTTGGTAGGAAACCAACTCTATGCCTGTACATTTGAGAGCTTGAAAACCACATCCAGAACACCTGAAATCTCCGCAGAGATGCAGTTGTTGTTGCTGTAAACTTCTATTTCCAAAATTGTGGATGTTTAGGTGACTTTAACCTTTGATAATTGATTTGTTTTGCTTCCCAAGACCTGTTATCCCTTGGGTTTAGCTTATTTGATTGCAGGGAATCTGATTTGACCCAATGATTGCAAATTTATATTGAAAACAAAGAATGTTTGTTATAAATTTGTGAGAAAATTACATATATGTGTAGAAATTAGATTGCTTGCAGCAACCTGACAAGTTTCTAGTAATCGATTGTTTGGCATCTAGAGAATCATGCATTTTTGAGTCCATCATAGTATCTATTTGTTCCCCATATTCGATACGGACTTGCCAGTTGTATTGGACTTTGGTTATTAATTTTAAATTTGGTGTATGGTTTTCACTGGTTTTTAGCAAAAATATCATTTCAAAGAGATTTTACATAAAAGCCACACCAGATTTTTGTTGACATTCCCAGACCATGGAGAAAGTATACCAAAATTACTTCGATTGCCTCTTAGTTTGAATCTGCAACATTGTTTAGTATTCAAGCGGAATCTTTCTCATTAACCTTGTAGCCATTAGTGGAAATGTTTGTACACTTTGTACTATTGCCTGCTTTGTTGATTTGGTTTTTCTTCTTTTCCTTGTGGGTGGGTGGGTGGGTGGGGGGGGGGAGATTTTGTATCTGGTAGTTAATATGCATAGGGTTCAACTTAGTTAGTGAATGTAGGATTCTTTCTTCATTTTCTTGATGTGTTTTTATTCCCAACTTTTTTGGCTTGAATTGTTGAATTATCGAGCTTAAAGTGCAAGGAGAGATTAGACAGGTAGGGATAGAGTACAAGTCTACTTGTGTTTGATGGTTTAATTGAGTGTTTCTTTCTTGATTTTATTGCGGCTCAGCAGTGATGGTTTGTGGAAGAACAAGATCTTGCAAAGCTGTGATCCTAAAGAAAAAGTGAACTTTTTTCATACCTTACTGTAAATGAGGGAAAGAAGGGTCACACTGTTTGTGAATAATGTGTTATTTACTAAACTTGCGTAGATAGTGAATAATGGGCGGCTTTTCTTCCTTAGAGTTAGTATGATCGTTTTGCAGTTACAGTGGGTTTATATGTTGACCAGGCATCTAGAAATTTTCAAGCCGGCTTCAGTGTATAGTAGTCAACTTTGCGCCCTAACTGAATTTGACATGTTTACCCTAAGCGAAGGCCACCTTGGTTGAACAGGTATTTGGCAGTTAGGTGGTATTGAAGACTTGAAAGCTAGGGACTAAATTGTGACGACGAACTTGCAAGGTTAGGCATTTTCAAGTGGTTTGTCACTGGCCTTTTATCAGTTTCCAGATATCCTTTCCTTGTTCTGCATGTGTTCTTGCAGTTGCATGGGCCATTAAGTATTCGGAGTTCAGGTTAGGATCTAGACAACAAGGCACAAGAAAGTCCTTGAGCTTTATTCTACGTGCTTTTCTGAAAAGCATTACTCAGGAACCCTATTATAGTTGTACTGCTCTTCCTCAGGTTAATAGATTTGGGTTTCCTGTTAATCTACAAATCATATGTCACACTTTCCTTTCACCAATGATATCTGCTCAATTGTCCCTTGAAGACTGGGCTTTCATAGTTCCAATATAAGCTAAGCTGTTCTTATACGGCGCAGGTTGCTTATCCTATTCTTCTACTTCCACACCGTGTTTGGTTTGCTGCTTTGGCAGATTTGAAACACACTCCCCCCTCAAACAGCTTCAGTTTCATTGCTATTAGACTTAATGATTTCATGATTTGACATAGTAGAATACTAATAATGCTGACCTACAGGTGATCCTAATGCAGCCCAGCAAATTTCCTTGATATCTTCACTTAGAATGTAGAATGTGGTGTAAAGGTTAGTTCAAAGTCTAAATAATTGGATCTCCAATGAGTAAAAAGATGAGGACAAGAAAGAGAGCAGTAGTAGGGGCATGGTGGTGTTCTACAACTTGTGGTGCTTTGTAGCAGCATGGGCAAAATATGTGATGTCTGATAAACTTCCAGTAAATAGTTTGGCATAAGGCTTGTGTCTGGGAAGGCGAGTAAGTTGTTTCTCGGTGGCAAGGGAGACTCACTGGTCATTGGGATGCACATTGCCTAGTTGACACAATCCATTGATGGTTGAAACCCATGAATAAGTCCATTGACCATGTGACAGATTGTATGGCGGCCTGTGAATGGAAGGTGAGTTGTTTATTATATCAGGATCAGTCGCATGGATTTATTTTGAAATAATAGATTTGATGTTCACTTGCTCCTCCAGCATGACTTTTTTATTTTTTGTTGTATTATAGGAGACTGCCTAGTAAAGAATGCTTGTGACGCAGGACTATCAATGTCTTAGAACGCCCAATTTAACCAATAGGCATATACATCATGAATACCCAAGCATACATACGTTATTGTTAGAATATCGTCTATAGGGAACCGGGTCTGGATATGGACCCGGTCCCATGGGTGCGGGTACCGAGAGTGGCTCGGTACCCTAGGCAGGTCTTCCTATTTATATCCCACTTTCTGTAATTGTTGATTAAGTGGAAAATATTTTCTCTCTCCTAGGGTTGCGGTTGTGCACCTAGGTAGAGCTTCCCGTGGTTTTTTCCTCGTTTGAGGTTTTTCACGTACATCGTGTGTTTCTCTTCTCTTCTTCCTCTTCGTGGTTTGCGTTTCTACATGGTATCAGAGCCATCGAAGTTGGAGAAGAGTGTTTTTTCCGAGGATCGTTAGTCATGGACGTTGTTTCCGCTCGACGCCGTTGATGTTCCGGCGTCGGGTTCTTGTCGTGCCTTGGGTCTTCACTGCCGCCGTCCGTGTGTCGTCGCCCTTGCTTTCCGCAGCCGCTGTTTGTGCCGCCGCCTGTTGCGCCGCCGCCCCTGCCGCCTGTTGAGCCGCCGTCGCTACTGCCAGTTCCACCGTCGCCGGCTGCCAGTTCCACCGTCGCCGTAGGTTGTCTCTGGTCTTCCGCCGTCGCCTAGGGTTCTGCACCGTCGCCTTGGGGTGTGCGCTGTCGCCTTCTTCGCCGCTGCCGCTGCACCCAATACCACCGTCGCCGTTTCAGACACCGCCAGTGTCACCCTTTGCACCGTCGCCCATGTGCCGTCGCCCTTGTGTTGTTTCCGTCGCCGTCACCGGTGTCCCTTGTGTCGTCGACTTGCTTCCCGGAGAAGAAGGAAGATATGCGTGCTTAGGCGCTTCCTAAGCTTGCCCTCCCCTATTCACGTCACTTCCTATGGGTCTTTTGCAAATTCGGTGAAGTGCATCCGCCTCTAATCTGCAATATCTTGCTTGGTTGATCCTTGATTCCATCTTCTTGTTTTTTCTTTGGCACCCATCGTGCGAGAAGAGGTGGCTGGTCCGTGTCTTGATAGAGGACGTGAAGGAGGAGAGGAGCGTAACTTGAGGATTGCCTCAACGTCCGCCGGCGCTCCGGCGATCGCATCCCCCTTT
>JAANDH010002372.1:0-11402 GCA_011799765.1 Nymphaea thermarum | reverse complement strand
AAGTTTGGAGTCGATGAAGACCTTCTGCTCTCTAGCGATGGGTTGCCTTGAGGAGAGAAGGCAGGACAGACCATCAATGAAGGAAGTTGCAGAGGAGATTCAGTACATCATTATGAGCGAGCAAGCTGCTGCCCCTTTTGCATCCACGAAATCATAGAATTTGTTTGTCCAAGATGAAGGAGTTCGTGTTGGAGATTGAGTAGATTATTGGCAGCTAAGAAAGCATAGAACTCGGTTTTCCAAGTAGATCATGTTTGTGGTAGTCGTCTTCCTGACATTGCTAGGTATGTGCTTTTTATCTTTTAATCAAGTGTGGCTCGTGGAATCAGGACCCTATGCTGCGTTTGGCATGCTCTTCCCTCCCATTTAGGAAATGCATTTGGGCCAAGAGAAGTCTATCCTAGGAGATCTTTGTATTCTAGAACCGGTGCTGGATCCAGTCTCTAATTCATGAGGCAGAAAGGAACTTTTGTTAGACTTGTCACTATTTTTATGTGATTCTTGATGCATTTTGTTTTGCTTAAAGTTTCTTTACAACTTATATCTTATATTTTAGATATAAAGGTAACGTAAAAGTACCCCAACTTTGACCGGATCGAGCAATATTGAATGAGTTTGGTCTATCGACTTTCAAAGTGCTTGGGAAGCCTACTTATTGATTCAAAGTTCAGCACCACCAAGGGCAGGTTGTTTCGAGTACCCACGCCCTAAGCTATATCACATGGATATGCATAAAAAGGCACATGTCACGCGAATTTTGGCTACTTTTGCTAAACTAATGTACGAGCGACACGACCGAAAAAGCAAACAGGAGGAAGATATATATATCTATAAGCGAAAGCTCATATTTTTATGACAATTCATTCACTGATGGCGTGCATCTGTTACTGAAAGCATCATGGTCCGATCACAGGAAACCATGTTGAAGGCGTGGATGATTCCCCTTCATCGTGTTTGACTTAAAACCCGATTGGCTGAGCAGAGACAAAGTTAGAGCACCTAGAACCGCTGTTTTCTTGTGCTCAATCGAATCCGTAACAGATCCATGCACCGGAATGTGACATGTCACCGCCGCCGGCGAAAGTTCCTCCATGAAGCTACCAAAACATGTCGCAAAACAGGCGCTTTCATAGTGACCCTTCGATTGAACACGGCTCATATGATCACAAGAGTGGAAGGGGAAAGCTACAAAACAAACGCTTTCACAGTGAACCTACCAGGAGTACTGCTGGCTGGTAGGTGGTGCTAGGTGGGCGAACTCTGACTCGTACGAGATTGTAGTCCTTTTCCGCTCTTCTAATTCTCCCTGTCATTCAGTTGATAAGCGTGACAGAATGGGGTTGGCGGAAGGTGTGACCCAGTCGGTCTAGGTCGGCCAAACCTACCGAGCCCCGGACACAGCCAAGCTAGCGTTCACATAAATCACAGTTTTGTTTGTAAATTCGATCGGTTTATCAAGAGCTGGCGCGAAGTTTCGGACCTAGTTAAGCCACCTATGTCCTCACGTAGGCGACTCACTAGAAGCCATGTTCCCACGGTTTAGTTAGATGGGTATTTTTGTCATTTTATAAAAGTATTTTTTTCCTCATAAAAAGGTTTTCTCTTTTAATATTAAAGGGCATTTTGGTCATTTCAAAGCCAAGCCCCAACACAACTCAATCTCTCTCCATAAAGCCTATGGAGCAGAAAGATGTAAACACCCTTCAAAAAGAAGATATTAATTTCTCTTTAAGTTTTTTTTTTTTCACTAATTTATGGGCATGGGGAAACAATATGTTCCGTGGGTCCCACCATCTCTACCACCACCGGCTCCCTTTTCTTCCCCACCCTCAACGGCTCCTCCTACCAGGTCACCAGCATCGCTTCCCAGCAGCAGACGTTCGTCATCCGGCCGTCGAGTTTCATCCCTGGGACCTGCATCACCGCCGATATAGCCAGCGAAGGGGTTTGGCTCAACCAGAGCCTCCCCTTCAACATAGCCGCCGGCAACAACATCTTCTACCTCAACTGTACCAACGCCCTCCTCAACTCGCCCCTCAACTGCTCCTCCTCCAGCCTCTGCCACACCTACGAAAACGCCTCCTCGGAGGCCGCGTCCTGCCGAAACGCCGGCATATGCTGCTCCTTCACCTCCGGCAGCTCCGCCAGCAACTACACCATCAGGGTGCGGCCCACGGGGTGCCGGGCGTACCGGACCTTCGTGGTGGGGACGGACACGTCGCTGCCGTTGGCGCAGTGGCAGGAAGGCTTGGTGATTCAGTGGCAGTCGCCGCCGGAGCTGCAGTGCCGGAGCCAGGCGGACTGCGACTCCGCCGTCGCCAGCTCGACGTGCTCGACGGACCCGGCGAGTTCTGCTGGGGTCAGGAGGTGCTTCTGCAACGTTGACTTCCTATGGGATCCGTTCACGGGGACCTGCACCAAGAGTGAGTTCATTCCCATCTTACTATTACTTAGTTACGGTGACCGAGAAAAATCATCCTTTTTCTTTTTATCATCGGATTTTCATACACCAACCTAAAAAATTCCCGTTCTTATGTCGATGTTTGCCTAGTAAAATCATTTCTTTCTTTTAGTAGCTTATGTTCATACATATTTTATGTCTATATCATAAGTAGTATACATCTCATATGTCTATATCATACGTAGTTGTCGCCCATTTATTGAGATTATAGGGAATAATGAGAACACCAAAATATCCAGACATTTTCTCTCCAAAGATTTTTTTTCCCTCTTGCGAGTTCTTAAGGTCCCCGGTTTACGACCCCACGGCCCACTGCCAACAGAGGTCAGGTGCAGTGGCGTCGCACGCAATCACGCGATGCTTCTCCTGACTAGACGACTCGTCCAGCCTTGATTGGCCCTTTCCTAGAAGAATAATTTATGGGGCCCACGCGGTAGACGCAATGTTTGAGTGTGGGATGTGATGGCACGGAAAAATTATCCAGGGAAATTCAGTTTCTGCCACCTTTACCGTCTTATTTTTCTCTTATCCCAACGGGCGATGTACTGCACCTCGGGATTTTTTTCACCCAAGGTGAAGAATATCCCGCGAAAACGCTGCCAAGCTCTCTGTTTGGTTCTTGACTTTTACGGTGTTTTTAGTTGTCTCTTGTCTTTTATAGTTTTGAGCCGTACGATTTCCGACAAGTTGAGACATGCATCCACACACGGACGCCCGCAATATGAGTCGCAGGAAGAGCCAATTTCAAAGTACCATTCACATTTTGAAGCCCCCCTAGTTCACATCTGNAAGCTTAAATATATCGGGGCACATGATAATTTTATTTTGCACAAAAATTTTATTTTTCTGCTGATGTTAGCCTCCAAATGAACTGCAGTTTTCCCGAAGAGTTCGTAACTTAGTAGAACGACGTGCAGATATTTTTATGAGATAAAATAAATTCTTTTGCTAAGTAGACGACTATAAAAAACGAACCAAGATTAAGGTTAAGAAAAATAAGCTACAGAAAGAAATGCTCGAGAAATAAATTTCGACGTGGGATGTCTGTTCGGATGTAGCCCGTGGGTTGCTTCTTAATGACATTTTGCTACATCTGAACAGACATCCGAACAGACATCCCCGCTCGCTAATAGAACTACATCTGAAAATGACTAGTCCCTCCAACCGCCACAACTTCTTCCTCCAACTCTACCATAAAAAGGAAAATTCTGAGAGGGGTACCCACGGGCCCTTTATTTCAGGAATTGTGGCAATCGTTGACAGACTTCTCATTCGCAGATTCGCTCCTCCTTTACGGCTTCCCCTCCCGGAAGAGTTGCTTCGATTTTGTTTCTGGCGATGGCGTGGACGCTTCCGGGCATGCGGGTGCCTGTCGGCGTGGGCGAGGGCTTCGCGCCGAGACCGGGCGGCGAGAGGACGCCTTCTCTTCGTTATCTTTGCTCTCAGAAGCACCCTGCGCGTGACACGGGCAGCCGTCGGCCGTCTCGGCCGCTCGAAGGTATCCATTTTTTACTTCTTCGTTTTGGTCTGTCGTTCATGAAAGGGAGCTTGCATTTGTTTGGATGACTTTCTTGACTTTGAGTTTTTCCGGTTTGGATGGCCGATCTCGAGCTTTTTGGCGACACCTGGGAGCATTGTAGCTTATTATTTTTCACGTTGTTCGGAGTTCTTTTTCGAATGTTTTAGCGCGCCTTCAAGTCTTCGCAGCGCCATCTTCTAGTTGAAAGGTCTCGTAAACGTCAAGATGTTGCTTTTTGTTTGTTCTCTTCATTTCCTGCTTTCTTCTCTCTCCTTCTTGAACTCTGGACTCGCTCTGTTGTACAGCCGGTATCTGGAACGAAGTATCACCTTTTGTGGTTAGAATTGTGCCAGACCTTATTTTGTGGTGTATTAAATTATGTTTTTCATGGAGTTGAATGGCAAAAGCGACACACTGTATATGAGACACCTAAGCTTATGCCTTTTATTTTGCGAGATTTCTTTTTCGCGGTCAATACGTCTCGCATCGGTTTACCAAGCGCTTGTTTTGTGCATTTCCTGTGTCTGCGTTAGACATGCCCCAAACGTTTTGAACACATTAAGAGCCTCCAGCAACCAGTAGCATGAACATGACATATAAGAAAATGACCAAAACAAGAAAATTGTATGGTATTTTTGTACATTCAAGTATGATAAAAACCGGGAAGATAGGGACGTAAAAGTAAGTAGTAGGTACAACATTATAAATATGAGATTCTTTTCCTTGCTACTTGCCTTAGATGTTGTTTTTTACTTTTGTCATTGATGGATGTGGACATTATTGAGTGTTTAATACAAAGGTAAGCAAAAACATGCACGGTTTTGTGCTGCAAAGCCACAGAGTGAAACAGAGATGACAACATAGGGTAGTTGTCAATTAAGCTACAGTCCTTAAGCCTTAAAGTGCCATATCCTCCCTACCTTTTTTAAGTAGTTGTTCAAAGTTTCAAACATTGTGCAGTTAAATACTTTTCATTGTAACAGCCCATCAGGTCTCTTCTATAAGGAGGTTATCTTCCAGGAGGACTTCATCTTACGATACAGAGAGCCCCCAAGTTGATGCTGAGGATGTCCCCCAAGTTGATACTGAGGATGTCCCCCAAGTTCAAACGGAGAAAGTTCAGGTCTGTTGGAGCAATGGATCTTCATATGCTGTTTTGGTGTCTTTCTATGCTTCATGGATATACAAATTCAAACTAATTTTACGATTATTTATACCAAAAGCCAGTATTTTTGCATTTCAAAATGGTTAAGTAAATTACAGCTACTACTTTTTTCTTTTCTTTGTTCTCGTGGAGGCACGATTTTTAGAAGATGTAGTTCTGGATATATTGATTATGTATGATTTATGTCAACATTGTGTAAGTTTAGGCTCAAAAAAGGGCTACCATTGTTGTCTAGTCAATTGTTACTTTGTCAACTTGTCTTGTACTATAGTGTATTTAGACAATTAAGCGGTAGCTTCATGCTGCAAAAATTTGTTTATGGAATGTTTTGCAAGAAGAACTCCTTCTATCTTAGATATGCAAGAAAGTTTGTATGTATGTTTTTTTTTTTCCAGATTGCGAGCAATGAATTTCATGGATCAAAGGTGCCCAACTCAACATGCTTGAAGGATCAGAGCGCAGTCGATGGAACGAGGCGCTGTAAATGCAACGGTGTTTTACAGTGGGTTCCGAAGACTGGGACGTGCATAAAGGGTGAGCTCCATTTGTGTTATTTAGTGGAGTTTTAAATTAATGGTGCTTTTAGTTGTTAGGTTTTAAATATTAACCATCTAACAACATCCCTAGCCTGTTGATTTCAATTTTCCCTTATTAATATGCTTCCAACTGTAAAACACAATCTTACGATTTTGTTGAGTGAAAAGTTTTGAGCATTTTCTTGCAACGAATGTATCTTGTGATTTTTCCAAAAGTTTAAGAGGATCTGTAAGTTTCCAAGGAAAGGTTTACATTAAGTGTAATTTTATTCCACTGTAAATTTCGAAGGCGCCAACAGATAGGCCCCTCCTGTTCTCTAGTTTTCGTCTGTGTATCAAGTATCATAAATGACTGATTAATGCTCTTTTTCACAAAATAAAACATGATAAAGACATCTATTTGTTTAATTAATTGAACAAAATAATACATGGCCCTCACCAGTGGCCGGGTCAGGATGCACAAACCACACACAGGTTATTTGATGATCGCTTGATATTTTTCTTTCACTTGCTGATGGTCTTTAAGCTTCCCTGCTTATGTTTTTTCCCGTCAATGAATTTTTTACCTTCTTTTTTTTCCTGTGTTGCTGTCACCATAGTGTGTCAAAAAGGGTGGAGATGTCATAAAGCAGGGTATGTCGCTCTTGTAACAGGTAAAGCGACGCAGTCACGCAAGTACTTTTCTTAATCACAGACAGTAAGCTTTCTTTGAGTTTCAGTTTTTTTGTACAGTAATCACGTTAATTTTAACCTACATGGACAGCATGTTTTTGTGTGTCTATGTGACTATCCAATTTATTTTTCTGGCCTTTACATAATGAAACGATTTCATTTTTTTTTTATTTGAATATGTATAGATGAAATGATACTTCAACCCCTCAGTAGACCATGAAATCTTTTTGAAGGTTTTCAAATGCCCCCGAATGCTTGTTTTAGAAATGTGTTTCTTTTCCATTTCTGTTCTAATATTTTTATTACAGATCGAAGAAGTTCTTCGACTACAAACTTTGAATGCTTTCGCGTTCTCATTTTTTAGAGCCTATAATCTGTTTGAACATATAGCATTTCATATAAGTAGTAGATACTTCCACTGGTCTTCATTCATCTCCCTGGGCATTGGCGACCATAGTTAGCCATCTCCTTCTACCATCAAAATCATGGTATTCTGAAAATGGCAAAACAGAAACGCACAGACATAGTGGAAAGTCGATAAATCAGAAGCGCAGAAAGTCCATAATATGCTTCATGAAAGTGTAGTTGCTGGCAGGTTCTCTTGTGTGGGTATTCACATGATTGTTTAATTTCTAGAATCAATCTTTGGCATTATTGAGCATTACCACGTTTAGAATAACAGGATGTTCTAGGAGACAAGTTATTTAGGACCCACAAATTGGTCTCTGTACCTGCACATACAGTTGACATAATTGAGCAAAAATATGGGAATGTTGCTGTTACTTGAAGATTCCAGTAGAAATGATCTTTTTTTTATTACTGAAATCTTCTTGGATGATGCATTGGACAGGCTTAGCAACTACAATAGCGCTTTCCTTGGTGTTAATCGCCTTCCGGATACATACGAGGAAAAAGCTAGCCAAGGAGGCACTTGTGATGCTAAGAAAAGAGAGAGAGCAGATTCTGTCAACCAACAGCGGCGAGAGATCTTCCAAGCTCTTCAGTGGAGAAGTCTACAAGGGCTTACTTGGGCCCAAGCCTGAACCGAAAAATTGAGCAGCGGACCGATTCGATAACTTACTTTTTTTTTTTTCTTGATTCATGTATATAATTACACACACACACATATATATATTATAAATAAAATTTTATTTATACATTAATTCATATTAAAACTTTTAATTTTTTTTTTTTCAATTGGGCCGAGCCATGTTTGATCTCGGAGGCAAAATCACATGAAGTGGGGTGAGGTTATATGATAGACCACTAACATGAGACTGTGTACGTATAAATAACAATGATAGTAAACCAACAAGCCTCTTATACAAACAAAGGCAAAACTGGAATTTAAAAAATGACCTCTTGACAAAGACAAAAATATCTTTCTTGTGAAATGGTGGGACACAGTTTTCTATGTTAAGGCTGTGCATCGAACCGGCTCATATTGGGCTTGGGCTTGGGCTTGGGCGTGGACTGGGCCATAGCTCGTGACTGCAGCCCGGACATATAACTGTTGCTAAGCTGACCTCTGTGCTAGTTGAAGCCGATGTGTTTCCAACTTTTTGTAACTAAATTTCTAGTTAATAATATGGTTCTAGGCCTAGCCTCCAGGGTATAGAAAAAGTCAAAATATTGCTGGTTATATATATATATATATATATATATATATATATATATATATATATATATATATATATATATATAGAGAGAGAGAGAGAGAGAGAGAGAGAGAGAGAGAGAGAGAGAGAGAGAGAGAGAGTATATATATATATATATAGAAAGAGAGAGAAACAAAAAAAAAAAGTGAACCATGCCTCAAAGATGCCTTTGTTGTCCAATGAATAGCATATTAGAGCCGTTGGATTTTTATATCGAACAACCCTCAACTTTCCACTCCAGAGAGGGAAGATCGGAGAGAGAAAATGTGAAAAAAAAAAAATGAAAAGCTTAAGGGCTTTCTGATATAAAAATCACACAGTTTTGATGAGCTGTCTGTTTGACAAAGATATCTTAATTCAAAACATTTCTTTTTATCAAATTACCAAACTGTGGTTCTTTCCTTTATTGCATACCAGCGTTCATCAACTATTTTCCAATCATATAGAAATCCACAGTTTGTATAAACAGTGTCGCGCAAAAAAAGGATTGAAATGGGAGGGGATCTGAAATCCACGGGCAAATAAATGCCTCCTATTTTTTATTAGATTCTGTAATGCGGATTTACATTAAGCAGTACAACAAAAAATCGAGAATGACATCCTAAAATATTTTCAAAACCCCTGCCCTTTAGCCTTGTAATTGCTCTCATGAGTGTTTTTTTTTTTTTTTTTCATTTTAAAGGAGCTCTCAGTTTGTGGTAAGAAATATGTGGACTTTAGATTCAAAGACTTCCTCATAAACAGGGCATCTGTATGCTAACTGTGCAACCAGCCTTCGCAATTTATCAATGGCAAGAAGCTTGCGTTTTAATGCCAACAAAGCCGTCCAAATGGTTCTAAGAATAGCTTTAGTTTTCCAGAAAAACAGTTCAAATATCCCTCGGAATAGCTTTAAAGAGGCGTACATTGTAAAACAGTTCAAATATCCCTTCGGAAACAGGTTGTAAACTGGAAACTGACATCAATTGCATCCTTCATGCACTGCAACTTAAGGTGCATAGTGCAATTGGAATCTTTTAATCTCACATGGTCGTTGTCACTTTTGATATAATACTGCAAACAACGTGACACTTGAGTTGAAGGATATACCATAGATACATCTTGACCGTGAAGCAAGTTAAGAGGTTGAATGCAGAAGAACGATCTGGTCTTTGGGGGTTTGATAGCAAAGCTTGTTGTCTTAATGCAGTTAAACTCAGAACAGGAAGGAGAGAGCGATGGGCGTGACCAGATTACAGCAAGTAACTTGATTTCCAAATGAATAGTGCCGAAACCGGATGAGAAGAAATGAGATACAACTAAGTTGCAGCTAATCAAGCTGGATCCGAGCAGGTCATACACTCTTTAATTCACCTACCAAGGCATCCAACCGCATTCAAGTGGACCTATGGCTATTTATTGTGGCGCATTATTCATGAGCCGCCCCTTGTCTGGTGAGTCCAAACTCAACTCCGCGTTGAACGGTTCTCTTCATTTAGAGAGCTCAACCGCACGTACTGTTGGTTTCAATATTATGTCGGTATGAAATAAGCGGTTTTTTTGGTTGAATACAGCTTCGAAGATCGTTCCAGTAACATTGATAAGGAAAATGATGCTTAAACTGTGATTGGTGATCGGTTGGACACAAATTGACCGCCCAAAAACTACTAGTTTCCGTTTTAAAAATGAATTTCGAAGGTGTGTTTCCTCAAATTGCCTAGCGTTGAGATGAGAGACCTGGCTGCGATATCACGAACTGCCTAGAGTTTGAAACTTAGAGTGCCGGTCGGAACGCCGCCACCACCATGGAAGTTGGTCATGCCTCTCTGCTTCACTTACCGTCCACCGGAATTTCATTCTTCTGCCTCACCATCCTCCTCCTCTTAAGCTGTTCCGCAGGAAAACAGTGCGGAAATTGCGGCTCGACCGCCGTTCCCTACCCCCTCAGCACATCACCAGGATGCGGCGATCCCAAATACCCGGTCTTTTGCAACACATCCGCTCGTGCTCTGTTCTTGAAAAGCATAAACGGGACAGAATATCCCATAACAAGCATCGATCCCCAGTCGCAGACATTCATCATTCAACCGGCAAGACTGATGGGAAATTCGTGCCGAACGACCGATTTCGTCTACGAGGGCGTTAAGCTGAACCATAGTCTGCCGTTCAATTTCACGACGGGTAACACGCTCTTCTTGCTGAATTGCTCCGCTCAGTTTATGACCAGAGGAGTATTCGACTGCTTCACACAGAGCTCCAACCCGAGCAGTTGCTGGACCTATCTGAGGCAGGCGCCGCCGGAGATGGCAAGCTGCCGGAGTTGGAACATTTGCTGCTCCGGCACAACGGGAGGAGGCGCATTAACATACAATATAATCGCCAGGAGTTGTACGGCATACAGGAGCTTCGTGAACCTGGACGAGAAGTTGCCGGTACAAGAGTGGCAGGAAGGTCTGCAGGTGCAATGGAGTTCCCCGGCTGAACTGGAGTGCCGGAACCAGACGGACTGCTCGGAGGCGGTGCCCAACTCAACATGCTTGAAGGATCAAAGCGCAGGCGACGGAACAAGTCGCTGTAAATGCAACGGTGGTCTACAGTGGGATCCGAAGACTGGGACGTGCATAAAGGGTGAGATCCATTTGTGTTCTTTAATTTTTATTTCTTCGGACATGAGGTTGCAATCAATATCTGCAAGCTTTAACACTTTGAATTGAGAAACTAAACACAACTGCATCCACAAGTTGGTGCAGAACTCGACAACAATTGCTTGTTTTGGTACCAAATTATAGAGAAGATTATACAAATAATATCTATGACATACTCGTATATTATGTTGTATACCGACAAAGATATATATGTTCAGAGTCTTCAGACATTTGCGTATGCTGACCGTTTCATGCCGTTCCGTTCAAATTCAATTTTCTTTGTCCCCGTCTTTCTTAGAGTTGTCTTCTAACATTATTGCGTGGGGGACATCTTGTCCCTAAATTTTGTTATATATTCCCATTTTATCGGCTCTCTCTCTCTTTCTCTCTCTCTCTCTCTTAATAGGAGTAGGTGGAAATAAAGAAGTAGAAAGGAAGAGATCGAAATAAATGTGGGAACAGAGAGGAGACGACGTGGGAAAAACTTGTCCTAAAAGGCTAAAACAAGAGAAGATTTTCTCGTTTGATCTCTCACACATTTCTTCTCTCTCTCTCTATCCCTATATTGAATGTTTAGATGTGAAAATTTCCCGTAGAAAGTTTGAAGGAAAAGAAAAGGAAAGTAACAAAGAAAAATAGAGGGTAGGTCATTATGGAAATTGGTATATGTTCGGGCCCAAACAACCAAAATGACTAAAATGCCCCTGTATTTGAAAAGGAAGGCTAGGAAGCAGTCCCATTTAAGGGCAAAATGGAGGAGACTTAAA
>JAANDH010002371.1:0-11403 GCA_011799765.1 Nymphaea thermarum | reverse complement strand
GAAATTAGGGTTACACAAATATAAGTATGCCCTAACAAGACCATACTGGATCGGGTCCAGACCCGGACCCAAACACAAAGATCCGTCAACAATTCTTTTGACAGGAAAGTAGATCGATGCCGTAAGCAAGCTGCATTGTTTTCAGCACCTTCAGCAAAAATTCAACAATGAAGGAGAAAAGATAAGCATGGTCTAGAATGTAGATGACCTATGATGGAGAAAAATACAGGCATGGGTTATGTGACCTTTGACCAAGGCTAAGGCAAAGCTGGACAATGCAGCCAGAAGATGGCATGTAATTGATGGACAGTAAACACTAAACAGCACCCTTCCTTAGGAAAGATACCTACAGTTTGCAAAACACCATAAATAGAACATACACTGCTTATCCATGTTGGTATAGACACAGAGAGCCTTGAGGCCTAAGAGTAACTATAAAGTAACAAGGGTCCTTATAGATTAATTTCAGTATCCCATAACAAAAATAAAAAAAGAAGTTGATATTGGTCCAAGATGGTTACTTTCAAAAAGTTTGCTCGGTCAAAAAACTCTTCGTGCTTAAGTCGTGACGTTCTGACAAAGCGTGAAACATATGTTGCTTTTCCATCCTTAATGCGCAAGCCATGCACCATCCTGGAAATATGCAAGTCATTTCACAATCAAGATGCCTAGTTAAAAAAAATGACTTATTCAGAGCTACTTATTCTTCCCATGGAAATGAGAAGTACATTTAAGAGACCAAAAAACATATGAGGCTGATAATCCAACTGGAAGAAAGTAGCATGGAAAGAAGGGTCATTAAAACCATAATATTGTGAATGAACTAACTTCAATAAAATAATTCCAATTTTAACTAAAATGAGTAAAAAAAATACTACCAGGAAGGGTGGTCTAAGACTTTAAATATGATATGAGCTTAAGCACCAAAGCTATGGTGAATCTGTATTTAGGTCCATGGAGTTCAAAATTTCAAATATTAAATGCAGCAACTGCCTTTTCAAGAAAGTTATAATCTGATTCCATGTGTTACTATGATGAAGCTCAGTCATTTGCTTTTCAAGAGAGAAAAACAACAAAAAAGCTAAATAAGTTACATTCACTCATTTCAAGGAGAAAAACCAGAAGTCATTTGAAAGAGTTAGCTAGAGTTATGTGGGTAAAAAATTTAAAAAAAAAAATCCAGTCCCCACTTACAGCAATTTCAAATGTAGGTATTTAACGTAAACACCAAAACACTGACAAAGTTACACTTACACATAAGTACTGCAAATATTAGTGCCTAAATATAAGATATTCTGTTGCAAGTTTTGCAATTTCTTTTGAAGCAAGAATTTAAAGGACAATCAAACACTTAGATTATATAAAGACATTAATGAAAAGATAAATTACCTTAATCAAATGCAATTAGATTCCTGTCCTGTTAACATGCTATTCATCATGCAAGTTGAGGTGAATGGATAAGTTAATTTCCTACTCAGAAGCTGTAACAACTGACAAAATAAACAAGCGCAATCCCATCGCAAAAACCGTGCATCCAAAATATTACCAGCACTAGCCAAGCATAAAGGGATAGTCATGACTGAAGATTGCATCATGCAGTACATGTAACCACAAACTTAGCTACAACCAAGAAGCCTTATCCCTCTTCATGGAAGCCATTTCTAAGGTAAGCAAGAGGGTATAGTTACATTATGAGTGTGAATACATGGATTGGTAGTTCTTCTTTTCATCTAACTATATTGGCACCATATAGCACCATCATTGTGTTGTAGAAGCGTAGGAAAGATGGCAAGATAACTTTAGAAGCAGCAAGCTGCATTGCACAAAACTTCAAAAGACTAAGTTTACCCAGCAGATGCAAGTTGCGGAAAAGAACTCTGAGCAACACAGAAAAGGTTATAGTTAAGTCTGAGAAGCAGTTACTCGACTCGACAAAGTTTCATGCTCTTGAACCAGCACTTGGATGCCAAATTTATATGGAGAGGCAACTTTAGCACCAGATAGTTTCTCAAAGTCCATGAACATAGACCCATACAAGAAAGAAGTGATGGTTTCACTCTGAGGAACCAGACTTTGCAAACCTTCTCTCACTCAATGCAAAGTGAAGAAAGCCAGAGCATCAGATATGTGTCCTTGAGTCTTTTTTAACCCACTTCAATTCCAGCATTGGAAAAAAAAAATGAAAAGAAAAAAGAAAATGAAGTTTTTGCTGTACATTTTTCACTTGGAGAGGAACATTTATATTCCCTTTCTGAAGACTTTGACATAACAAAAAGCAAGGAACTATGTCAAACAGACCTATAAAGGACATGAAAAAATTAAAACAACTGTGATAGACGCAACTAACAAAGTAGCCAACTAAGCTTGATGAAATTCAAATCACTAACTCAAAGTTGCAACTAACAGGCTGTCCACCTTCTGTCCACTCTTGACAGAATGGTTCAACTAACAATCAAGTATCCAGATATCGCACTCGATAAAATTAAATGCGACGATATAATACAGACAGGCTTTATGATGAAAAGGCATTTACTAAGAGATGATAAATAGTCAGACAAAAATAGATTGTGACAACGAAACTCCATGATTCATTTTACTATAAATCAAATAAATTTGTGTTCACATGGCTGCAATACGCAATCGGAAAAAATAAATGCAACAACAACATTGTATGGACTGGTTTTATGATAAAAAGGCGTTTGCTAACAGGTGATAAGCAGTCGAACGATACACGTTTCGATAAAGCAATAGTAGGATTCATTTTAAGGCATCATTGATAATTTGATACATTTCAATAGCCATTTAGAGGTGTTCATAACCGAGGGAAGAATCAGAGTCAAATTTTAAGCAATTCTCTATTTCCATGCAGTGAAGGCAATCACATACAAGAAACATGGTGACTACTGACTATGAGTTACTTCCAAAAGCTCAGCACATTGGTTACGACAGGATCATGGGAGTTTTGTGTTCCTAGTGTATTGAATTTGACCAGGTTTTCACTGATTTGAGCAGCTTCAAACAATGGAATTTCAACCTGCTTTAGTACTGAACTGTTTACATTCCCATCAACATGATAAACTTTTAGGTGGACAAATACTAAACACAAAATACTTCCAATTCACACCTTGTTGCTTCCAAAACCCATCAAGCAGTCAAGCATGTAACTCGGATATGTTAAGAGAAAGCGGTAGCAGACAACTCATCATTCACATAAGCAAATTGGAGGTATACCAAGTCTGGACCGACTTTTTCGTAAACTGAGAATGTTACAGACATAAATCAGGTAACTAGAAAGAGGATAACACTCACTCACCCATCTCCATCAAACCTGCACAACACCCAAGAAAAAAAAAAGAATTTAGGATGAAATCACCAATCTGAAAAGCAAGAGCTCACAAGGAAATTTTGACAAGGTATGGTAAACAAAGGAGCTTGCCATTAGAAATAACATTTGGCCTGTAAGAAAATATGTTAACCGGCTGCTCTATGAAACCCTATCAGGAAAAAGGAGATAATCAATATAACATTGGTGGTGTCCAATGAGGAGAAGAGTAGTACCAATGATAATAGGCCAAAGGCGAAAATTTTGCATTTGGACCAACTCTAACAAATTCACCGTTCAAGCAATCCTGTCAAGGACAAACCAGTCTTATTTATCATGATAAAAATATTGATCAAAGCACTTTGCTAAATGCATCTCTTGCAATGGGAGAGGCAAGCCCGCTCAGTTTAACTGACATAATGAAACTACTAATGATCTGTTTTATAGACGCTAAAAAAAGCACATGAGAAGCCCGGCTTTCTTATCGAAGCAATTTAAAGTAAATTAAGTTGTACGCAAAAACCAAGTGTCTCACATAGTTTTGCGGCTATCCAAGTGCCCATGAACTAAAGAGTTTTAAAACTGTCTTCATCTAGCTGTAAGTTCTATAAAGTCGACCTAGTTCTTTTGAATCTTAATATGTTAGAGCAAACATCAGCCAAAAATGCTTATGCAAGACGCGTAGGAAGCCAACAACTATAATCGGGGTTACACTGTCAACCTATCCCAAAAACAACATGGCTTGTGGCAATTCTGCACGACGGAAGTAACAATTTTCACGTGAGAAGTAAAACCAGCATCGCAAAACCAACAGAATGGCCAACAGAAAAAGAAAAATACAAGCCCGACCAATCTCGCTAGGAACACCTGCCTGTAAAGAATTCTCCAAGTCAAACAAAAAAAGGAAATAGGCGCTGCATCAGTTACCGTGGACAGTCTTTCCATTGCCGTCATATAGGAAATGAATACAGAATACTTACAGGAAGGAAGCCCCGTACGGGGAGATTGTGGACGGGGGGAGTCTCGGGGACAGGGGCGTGGTTGCCGGTGAGGAAGAACTGACGTTGCTGCTTGCTCTTGCTTGTGGCGATACGGACGACGAGATCCTCCACGGCGTCCAACAGACAGGAAAGGAAGCCAGCCTTGAGCTTGGGCTCCACGACCACCACTCCGTCCCCGCTCTCCTTCTTCTTCTCTTCCTGCTTCCCCATCTCTCTCTCTCTCTCTCTCTCTCTCTCTCTCTCTCTCTCTGGCTCCATGTATTTCCACCTCACTTCACCCCTGCATCATTGCATGGAGTGAATTGACTGACTAGGACCGTGCATGGAGTGAATTGACTGACTACGACCGTGCATAGAGTGAGATCTACTCATTTAACCGAGTCGAGTTCAAGTTTGATAAGACCAGTCGGTTAAACTGGATCAACTTCGGGTCATTTTGGGTTGAAATGTTGTAAAATGTGAACTTACATTTACATGAAAAATTAAATTGACATATGTAGTGGAGAAACGTATATTTCAGACCGCTTAAGACGGACACTAGAACCATACCCACTTAAAATAAATTATTATCTAATCTAGCTTCATAAATATAATCTTAAGGCTGATTTAATCGAAAATATATATCAAGACAATCTCTTTTTTGGGCTTGGATGCTTTTTTTTATAACCATAAAATTAAGAGCTTTGACAACAGCAAATTTCTTGTATTAGAATAACCAATAATTTTGTGAAGATAACTTGCATTAAAAAGCAAGTCTTATACTAAATTAATAATTATGAACAATTTACTATGTCGGTGCCTTGTTTGAAATGTTTTTGAGAAAGAATGCAGTGGAACTTTACTTTCTGGCTCATGTGGTCTGACTCATTCACTGAATTACAGAACGTGAACGTGTTCAATCGCTACCATCCCTTTCAGACACGTTCTTTTATCTATCCTCTCCTTTCTCTCCCTTGCGGTCCCACCCGTCTCCCTTTCCTCTGTCATTTTCCTCTAATTATTTTCTCGTTCAATCAATGACTTCATATTCTCTCTTTCTCTTATATATAAGTGATTGATAAATATCAAACCACTTAGGTAAGGAATAAAAACCGATATCTTAAACTCATGTTAAAAAAGTTTTCAACAAAATGTGAAACTTTTAATGTTTTTATAAACACTAATTTAATATAAACCATGTTTTAGTTCCAGTCATTTTTATAAAATAATTGCCTTTGTACCAACAAAATTTCAATGTTATAAGAACCGTTCATTTCATGACTATTGAACAAATAAATAGAAAAATGACTAACTTAATGTATACTTCTCATCAAATCACTTTGAAGGTTAGGTTGTAAAAAAAGTACTTTAATAATGAATTTTGTTAGATCTGGTTTTTTTGTCTCTTATCCAAGTGTTTATATATATATATATAAGATTTTGATTGTGCATACATACTAGATTGGTGTGAGAGCCACTGTAGTATATTACATTCACATATATGCATCTATTTTGCTGTTCTCTAAACATGGTACTGCCATAACATCATACATTCATTGTTGTGTTCTATGGGAGAGCCGCTTTTGCCCATGGTGCTTTCTCGCTTATCAAATAACTGTTGTAATTGCAACGTGTCTCCTAGAAATGACAAGCACAAATATCAATGCTTTTGGAATAACACGTAAAAGGAAAGAGAGCAACTACGTGTGTGCCTTTCCCTTTTAGAGTCATGGAATGGGTTGAAGGAGTTGGAACTTGGAAGTCAGAACACTGGAAATTCTGGTGACGTGCCTACAGGTGCTTGTCCTCCAGCTCAAGATACGAGGGAAGAACTGCATTCAAACTAGTAATTACAGTTGTAGGCTGGAGGTCGGTGATGAGACTGCCAATCTTCAGTCCAAGGGCTTATTGGCGGCAGAGATAAATAAGGACTGGTATCGGCCACCAGTCCAACCACGGGTTTACCGGTGGTGGAGATACATTGTAGCTGGTATCGTCCACTGCCAATGTTCAGTCCAACCATGGGTTTATCGGTGGTGGAGATACATGGACGCTGGTATCAGCCACTGCCAGTCTTCAGTCCAACCATGGGTTTACTCGTGGCGGATATACATAGAAACTGGTATCATGGGTTTACTCGTGGCGGAGATACATAGAAACTGGTATCGGCCACTGCCAATCTTCAGTCCAACCATTGGTTTATCGGTGGCGGAGATACATGGGGGTTGGTATCAACCACTGCCAATGTTCAATCCAACCATGGGTTTACGGGCGGCGGAGATAAGTGGGGCATGGTATTGGCCACTGCCCATACCAATCCATTAAAAAATTCATTAAAAGATTGATAATTACAATGTAACAACTCAAAAAATATTTGAGGTGCCTAGGGCAGACCTAGGCTGGTGACTCTAGTGCCTCTAGAAGAGAAAATCATAGCTCTGCCACTGTTTGCCAGATCTTTGAGAAAAGAAGCTTTTGCTTTAAAAGTTAATGGGGATCTGCTAGTCTTTATCACCTTTTTACTGTTTTCAGTGGTGATGTAGAGTGGAAGAAATAGTTTATACTAGCAGGGATTGGAACCCCTTGCAGGAATGAGAGAAATTGTAAATCTGCCTAAAGGCATGGGGCTTTTGGTTTTTGGTTGTTGGTCTGCAACTAATTTTTGCGTCAGAAATATCATTCTCTTTGCAATAAATGTTGGGATGGCCTACTCACGCAAGGGATGTTTTCCTAACAATTCACATGTAACAGCGACAAAAGGAAAGTTTCTAAAGCTAAGCCAATGAAGGAAGGTAGGAACAAAAAAGCGGTTGTCAGGTCGTAAAGTGAAGATTGGCAAATTGAATCCAACCAATGGAATTAAATTGCTTTATTTGCAATAGAATTTTTCTACACACTTCTCTATTCAATCAGACTTGTTTCACAACTAATCATCACAAACTTCTTTCAGTCAGACTTAATTAGTTAGATCAGTTCCTACTCAGTTCATGTATAGAATACATTCATGCACAAGTTATATATTGGTTTACATACAACCACATGCAAAGGGTGAGACCTGCATACTTCTCTCTTGTTCGAATATTACTATGCGTGTTTAGTGTTGGTAAATGCAAGTTATTCCATAATTTCCATAGAGTACCAATAGTCACATATTATGGTAACTTTGTTTTAGTGATATTTTGATTTCACAAGTTCTAGTATGGGTAAATATGTGGTTGTCTCTTTCTTTCTTTTTTCCATGTTATGTTATAGATTAATGAATTAACATGATGTCCTAAATCTATAACCAAAGTTGAGATGTATTCAATAAGCAGTAATTTTCATCAATCTGACTTGCTCATTCTAATTTGTACAAGTATTCTTTTGCAGCTGTGACTGCTTACTAGACTAGATCATAAAGAATCATGATAAAGTCCTTACTCAAGCAGTTTTAATAGGCAAGCATATTCATGTCAAAGGTCATTACATAGGTTTATTCAAATCTTTTAGCAAGACGCAAACACATATATATACCTATATGGTTTAAAAAAGAACAAGAGATTTTATGAGGGTTCACTATCAAACAAAATTGATTACAAAGAATCCTTTTGAACTGTCTGGTTATGTACTTTTGAAATTAAGGCATTTTCAGGTCACAACAACCATTTAATATTCTGCCAATGAACTAAGAAAATAGAAGAATCTTCGCTTATTGTAATTTTATCACATTTTGAATTCTAAAAAGAAACTTACCATCATGCTCAGATTCCTACAAACATGATGAAATGCATAATATCATATGCGAAACAATTGTTCTCATTCACAACCTAAGTGTTTTTAAGAGTGTGTCTACTTATATACAGATTTACATATTTATGTTTATACATATCTATATGAACATAAACACATCAATGTGCTTGAACTGCATGTTTTATACATATAAACATAAACAAGTCTAATCCCAACAACTTGCAAGACTATCAACACCAGGAGGCCCCTAGTTCTCTAGTACTACTTCATGTTTGCTTTCTTCCCTTCTAGTACATACACAAGTCAAAATTATAATATGCCCAAACTTATATACTTATTTATATATATATATATATAAATATATATATGCTATTTTCTAACCCCACAAAATACAATACTTACCTCGAGTTTCAATAAGCAACCTCGTCTACTTCTTGTTTTCTCAAGTAGCTTACAACTAAGACAATCGAGGAGTACACCGCCTTGTACCAATTTTAATCCCTACTAGAAAAGGAGCATAAATGAAAACTTATCTCTCTTTTTCTCCAATTTCTGTTGTTGGGCATTCCTTATATGAATGCAGCAAACCAAAGGTTACAATAGAAGGTTAATATACTACAATACAAGGTAAATATGTCATCTTCAATGCTACTAAAACTATCATCCAAATTTGCAATTGCTCCTAAAAAGGATGATCTTACAGTTTTCCCCTTGATAGATCCAATAACCTATTTGATTAACTTATTTTCTCATGCAAAAGTAGTAAGCCCCTATTTAATGTATATAATTTACTTTTTCATATCTGCCTCATTATGATGTAATGAGAGGTTTAATTAAGACCACTATTATATATAATATATGTGTTTTTCTATAAACATATTCAATCGTATATAATGAAAAATGATGGATTCGACAAAGAGAGAGAGAGAAAGAGAGAGAGAGAGAAAATGACGATAAAATGAGAATGCATAACAAAATTTGGGAACAAGAAATTCTTTGAATACAAAAACAAACTACAAAAACAAAATAGAATACAAGACAGCAACTCGATAAAACAAAATAACAGGGGTGGAGAGAGTATAGATAAACGGAGCAGCAGAGTCACCCAACAACAAATGAAAGACGGTGCCATAGCCAAATAGTAAAGTGGACATCCCCTTGCACAAGGCATGTCACATAATTTGGTATTGAGAAGATGCACTTGAAGACCCTATTGTTGCCCTCCTACCAAATGCGCCACCAAGAGAATATAAGCCATGACCTCCAGACACGACCCCAGGAAAAGAGCAGGTGTGGGGAAAGACAAAAGAGGAAAAAAAGACGAATGGAGGGCGAGTTTGAAAAGCTACTAACAAATGAAGGTCATGTAGAGTCAATAACACTATAGAAGAAAGGACATGAAGTAAAAAGCTGAACCCGAGACTTAACCGCGGCAAGACAGATGAGATATTGATTAACTAAACTAAATGCCAAGACGTTGTAGGTGGTCAAATATATTGATGTGGCCAGCAAAAAGCAAAACAAAAGCAACAACACGAAGAGAGGGGTCGGAGGACCAAATGGACCGAGGTGGGAGCGACGCAACAGAAGAACCAAAAGAGGCCAGGTAGCAAAAAAAAAAAGTGGATCAACGGAAATGTGAAAGAGGCCAGGATGAGGGGGGGGGGGCAAGCGGTGGGAAGTCAGTAAGGCGGAGAAAAAGAGAATGACAGAAAGCATACCACACCAAAAGTGGGAGAGAGAGGTGTGAGAGATAAAAATATTTCAATCACTAGGGGGCGTTTGTTAGGCCAGAAAAACACTGTTTACTGAGAAAAATATTTCAAATATTCAAAATTTTTCCATCCTAACAAACGCAGGAAAAATTTTTTAACCGTTGAGGTCGATTCCAAAAATTTTTTTCCGGAAAAAAATTTCCACCTGGAGAGACGAAAATTTTTTTCCAAAAATTTTTAATCGACCGTTAGGGCACGATCGCACGTTTCGCTTCTTCCCTCAGTCGCCTTTCGCAGCCGCAGCCCTCTTTGTCTTCGTCCTCACGCAGGCCATTTCGTCTTTGTCCTCACGCAGCCCTCTTCGTCTTTGTCCTCACGCAATGCAGATTGTGCTTCATCACGCGCTGTGAAGCAGGAGGTTCATTTCTCCTGCGGCTTCTCTTCCACTCTCGGTGCGTCGGGCATCTATCGTCGGCCGGCGGTGAAAGGTACATCCATTTCTCTCCTGTTTTATCTCTTTCCGGTTGTTCTCTTTTTTTTTCTCGCTCTCTCTCTTTCAATCTCGCTTTCTGTGGCACCCTTTTCTCCATTCTGCCCATGACCGTGCCCTAACGGATTTTAATCACTGCCCATTCAATCGTCTTCCTCTTGCAGGGTTGCAGAAATCGCGTCCCCTCATCAGTGTGCTCACCGTCAGCACTTCAGCAGCATTCATCTTCTGCCAAGTTCGAGCCAGTCGACTAAAGCTAGACGACCCACTTGCTTCCTCTGCGTTCCTGTTTCAGGTCATATTTCTCTCCCGCTTTTTCTCTGTTCCTGTTGATTATTTGCAAGGTAAGATTGTAAAGTTGGGAGGCAGTCTGATTCTGTTCTTTATCCTGTTTCTTTTGTTTTCCCAAAATCTCTGATTCTGTTGCTTGCTTGTTTTCCTAGTGGCTTAATTTCTTTATCCTGCGTGCAATTGACATCCGAAGATGTCAAAAATTTCTCTGGGTGGAAGAATTTGCAGAAAGAGCGTCCTTCTGATGTACATATGTTGGCTCCTGTTTCTTGTTTCTGTGAGGTGGGCGGGACCACTGATTGTTTTACACTAAAGGCAGTTTGTCCTAAGGCCCTGTTTGGTAGGAGGGAAAGGGAGGGAAAGAAAGGGAGGGAAAGGAAAGGGAAGGGAAGGGAAGGGAAAGGGAAGAGAAAGGAATGGAAAGGAAAGGAAAGAGTTCATTAAAAAGCTTGTTTGGATAGAAAGGAAATGAAATGAAAGGAAAGACTAAAAATCATGTTTGTTTGGACTACATAAAGGAAAGGAAATGATAGAATTTATAATACTTTACGATAATACCCCTATCTTTTAAAATGTTTAAAAGAATGAAAGGCTTCAGAAAAGACACGATAATGCTCATCCTACCTTGCTCGTGTGTTTCCCAATGAAGGGTTGCAGCTTATGCAATGCGTCTCATACTCTCTCTCTCTCTCTCTCTATAAATGTGTGTATTTGTTCGACTTCATTACCGTAGATTGACATGTGGTAGATCTCAAATGATGTTAATGTAAGCAACGTCCAGGCCCATTTAGAATTTCTAGATGACATCAAATGATGTCAATGTTACCAAACCAACAAGAAGAAAGGGCTTCCGATATTAAATATCGGTGGGCACTT
>JAANDH010002370.1:0-11406 GCA_011799765.1 Nymphaea thermarum | reverse complement strand
GTTACTGAAGGTGGTAGTTAGAGAAATTCAAAGTAGAGGAGGCACAAACAATGAGTAAAAAAACATATATAAAAATTCAAGTAGTTTCATTTTCAATAATACAATGCAATTAATTCAATATTTCTTGCGGCAGCATACTAATATTTGGAAATCTATATATATACAGTGAAATAGAATTATTTATAAATTTGATTATACTGTCTGTGGAAACAAAATTAGCAAGATACTAATTTTTAAAGATGTTTCATTTCTCTCTTAATTGTGCATACGTGTTAGCAGCATAAATAACTATTTACATATTTTTGTAATATTTGTACCACAAGTACCAAGGCCTTGCTGCAATATATTTTCTATATGAGTCTATTACTATATATATTTAGCGGAGCCGGCTACACTTCATGCTTCCCAGATTTCCGTTTACGTTCGGGAAAAGAGAAGGGATTTAACTTGAGAGAGGAATGAATCGTGAACGCAGGATAGGGAGAGCATCGGCATGGAACACAAGTCACAGCAGACTGATGGTCTTTGCGTTCGGAATAGCAGGGCCTTAAACAGAAAAGGTAGGACTTTTTCTATCGAGTGGTGTTTATTTTTTTTCAGAAAAAAGGTTATAAGGTTTTTGTAGAAAGAAAAATTGAAATTTTGCACATATTTTAATGGAAAAAGGAAAAAATAGATTTCAAGAATTTTTTTTATTGGTGTGGTAGTGATTGTGAATCTCTTTGGACATGACAGAGAAAAAAAAAAGAAATGAATAACTAACAATGGATGCAACAATCACATAGCAGCCCATCATTAGCAACGCAAATGAGGTACACTAAACACTCAGAAAGCAAAACTCAAACAGAAGGCAAGACTCCCCACGCCAAATGTGATCCTTCTGCAGCTCAGTGCGCAATGCTTGTCTGCCGGGCTTCTAGAGCGATGGTGACTGTCAAATTCTGATAACTTCATTTGGAATAACTCTCTTCTTTGAGTGCCCCATTCCATGGCGTACAACAAAAAATTAGCAAAAGGATCCGAATATTAATAAGTAAAAGGATTTTGTGCCTGATCCGAATATTAATAAAAACAGATTGCAGAATAAAAAAATAAGTTCATAATAATAAGGCAAGGCTCAGAAGTATGTAAAACTCAAAGAAAATACGAAAATGCATCAAGAAATAAGCAAAATTTCACAAAAAATAAGTATAATTTCACAAAGAAATATTTATTTAAACTTCTACAAAAAATTGCAAAAAACAAAATTGGTGTGTTCATGTGTGTCAATGTGTCGGCATGGATACAGCGGTTATTTTGCCAGACCATTGTGACTCGGACGCCGAATATTGATAATGATACATTGTTAAGTAATTAATGAATAATCCTGTTCTTTACTGACAATCTCAAATAGTTAACAACTTTCTGTGGGAAAATATCCCTGATACTAAATAAATGGCTGCCTGATACCACCCATTATTAGAAAAAAAAAAAGTGTTTTGGTTATATTATCTAAACACACAAAACAGTTTTTTAAAACTGATCAAACGTGAGCTGAAAACTACTTTGAGCATGGTAGCATTTGGATTACATTAAGAAAAAAGAGATTTATGAAAACTAGTCTTTTAAAAAAAGGGTACCAACTGCTTGAAAACAGTGTGGAGATCTTGAGAGGATGATTTTCTTGAATCACGACTTTGGAATTGCTAGAGCCACCATCATTATTATTTGGTGGGAATGAAGATGAATGCATTTCAGTATTGAACGCAAAGACAACACAAAACTTTTGAAACCGCAACATGCTCTTTTTTTGAAAATGCAAGTTGCATCAACTAAGCAAACCTCAACACACGCAAGTTGCAGGATAATCTTCACTCTATAGCTCTATATAACAAGTCGTATTTTGGTTGCAGCACCAGGTAATTCTGAGTCAGATCCTAGTCAAGACTGAGTTGTATTTGTTTTGGGTTCCAATGATGATCTTGCATAGCAAACATTTTTATTCGCACATCCCTTATGTTTTCAATGTTGGTCTAAATTAAGAACTTGAAGTTTACGTTTGTAGTGTGCTTTTTACTGTTTCATATAAATAATCGGTCCCCGTTATGAAGCAACGGGGACCGATTATTTATATGAAACAGTAAAAAGCACACTACAAACGTAAACTTCAAGTTCTTAATTTAGATCATCATTTAAAACATAAGGGATGTACTAAAATGTTTAATTTAGACCTTATAACCTTTTTTCTGAAAAAAAAAAAACACAAAAACAAATCAACTTGAGAATTATTTACAGCAATATCATTAGTCAATGTTTTCAATTAAATCTAAAGCAAGGGCACGCAGACTTTTATGACAATTGAATGACCAAGAAAGCAAGTTTTTGTTCCCACTTTCAGCTTCAAGTTCTGTTTTAGAAAGATAAATCATGCAAAAAATCTGCGATAATCATGCATAAATCAAACTTCCAGAAACAAGCACGAATACAACTTAACAAAAACCAACAATTATTGATAAAACAGACAAAGGAGTCAACACATTTGCTAATTTTCAAAAAAATATTAGCCTATCAATAGTGTTCTTATTGAAATCCTTGAAAATTCTTATGCTCAAATCAAGTGTACAGCACCGGCATGGTTAAACTTCTAGATGATATCACTTCAGCATAGCCACACCGTTAAGAGACCTCGGCGGCAGGGGCGGAGCTAGGGTTTTTTCTAGGGTCGGGCCAAGAGAATTCGAGGGCCGGGCCAGGGTCGGGCCAAGAGGAGCGACAAAGAGCGACCGATCGGGCCAAGCTAAAAAAAATTAATTTTTTCAATGTAAAATTTTTTTTTTCCTGCGCTCACCCAAGCCATGACCTGCCAAGTTCTAATCAGTAAACTGGCAGGCCAATCGAATTAGATTTCTATATTTGCAACATTTGGCGTTTTTGTCCTAGACGATTTGATCAAGAGACTATGGAAAATGACATTTTGTGGTATATGTACCCAAGAATGGCAGCACACTACCTTGGGGTGAAGCAAAAGTCTGAAAGACTTGTTTCTTTCCCTCTCACCCCCCCCCCCCCTCTTTAGAAGAACATTTCTGACTCTTAAAAGTTTGATTCCAAGTATTTACAATTTAATTTCCATCATCTCATGCTTTGTAATCAATGATTCCCATAAAATTTGGCATACGAAAGCATGACAGTTACTTGTTTTAATTCATTTACTTCTGTTGTTCCCATTTAAAAAAATAAAGGGATTGGATATAAAGCATATAAAGCTGATCATGCATCCAGGACATCCTGCTTTGGCTTGAATCTAAATTTGATTTCTAATTTGGTATCGTTGCTTGGTATCTTTACCTTTCCACCGGCATGATGACAAAGCATGAGATGTTGCTGCTTTGATGCTTGCTATAATTGTAATAACCCAGCCTAAAACTGAACCAGTCACTTGGTCTAGTGGACCTACCTAATTCTGTGTTCTACTTTAGATCGAAGCACAAACCGACCACAAACTAGGTCAAAAGTAGTCTCAATGCCCACAAGCTGTTGATATGTCAATTATGGCAGTGGGCAACGTACATTTCTTTTGGTTAATATACCCACTTGTAATCTCTCTCTCTCTCTCTCCTCTCCGTGCTAAGAGATCCCCGTTTCTCTTCTAAGAACTAAAGGTTTTACCTTGTCATGAATAACAATAAAGGAACCCATTGTAATTTGAAGAGACATTCCACCTCGATACTGATAATTGAAATATATTCTTATGTAATGGGATGAACCTGTGATACCAAAATAGTTATGTAGATGAGGAACATGCAGCATTCATTTTTGGCTTCAACTCTACAGCAGCAGTGAAAGAAGGTTATGTATTATGTATTATGGATATGACTCCAATAAAGATAAATCTATATTGTAACAGCTCCTATTATTTTGGAGCAATCTTTGAAAATCGTTGTAGAGATCCCGTATAAATATGATGGACGTGTTTTATGCATTTTAAGGCCGATGGCCTTCCGTGGGTAAAGAAAATATTCTCCACATTAATCCCTTTGAGTTCCTTTCTATTATTGCTTTATGTTTTTCTTCACAGAGAAGATTGGAGTAAGCCACCAATTGTCCGCAGCATTAGTCTAACATAATGTATAGTCTGACATAATGTATACCAAATATCTCGGCATAGCTTTACATGGTTATTTTATGTATCTATCTGTACATTGGGTTTCATTTTGGTTGCAACTTGCAGAGGAAATTTATATATACGGACAAGGGTAAACACAACAGAGATAAAATATGGCACATTTTACAGGGCATTATTATTAGATGGATGGCAATGAGTAACGTGCATTATTATTAGATGGATGGCAATGAGTAACGTGAAGCTTGTTTCATTTGCTTTCTGGTAAAAATGCCCGAACAAGAAATGGACCACTGGCACAACTTAAGTTCCCCCTTAAATGGATGTCTAAAGTCGAGTCGGATCATCAAAATATAGAAACTTAGTTGGTGAAAGCAGACTTGTCTTTGTAATCAATCTATGAAAGTTGGAATTTCAGTTGCATCAAAGCAAAGTTTTTTAAGTTCACACTGCAAAAATCATCTCTGCAAAGTGTCATCACCAGTTGTTCAGTTTCTCTTTTTTTAAGGGAAGGGAGAACATCAGAGAGACAGAAGGTACTGTATTAAGCAAATAATTGACATATCAACAGCTTGTGGGCATTGAGACTACTTTTGACCTAGTTTGTGGTCGGTTTGTGCTTCGATCTAAAGTAGAACACAGAATTAGGTAGGTCCACTAGACCAAGTGACTGGTTCAGTTTTAGGCTGGGTTATTACAATTATAGCAAGCATCAAAGCAGCAACATCTCATGCTTTGTCATCATGACGGTGGAAAGGTAAAGATACCAAGCAACGATACCAAATTAGAAATCAAATTTAGATTCAAGCCAAAGCAGGATGTCCTGGATGCATGATCTTCTTCAGGCCTCCAGTGGCCGCGGGGACGACTCTTTGCCTTGTAAGCGCCACCACTTGCTTCGTTTTTTATTGAAAAGACTCATTTATGTGATCAACTAGCCTTCCAAAAGGGAGGAAGGGGAGGAAGGCAGCGAGTTTGAGTTTTGCATTTTGATCATCGAACCTAAAGGGTTGGATGTCCTTCCCAGAAGGTCGGTCGCCTGATGTTCTGGATTATTTTTTTTATGAAAAATGCTGCGGACTCTCTAGGTATGTAAAATTCATGTAATATACTGGCACAAAATAGAACTTATTAAGGATCCACGAAACCGTAACAATTGGAATACCTTACAGGGTTGAATATTTCACAAAAAGCGCACATAACTTTGAAAACGAATAACAAAAAGATACTCATATTTTAGTCATTTTAGATTCATTACCTAGGTTTCATTATGTTCCATACTTTAATATAAAGTATTCAATAATGGTTCAGCCACCGGTTAGCTGCTCCATTGTTGACTGACAGTTTTCAGATAATCCAGAATCCATCATAACAAAGATCCAGTCGTTTTTGAGGATTTGAAGCCAAAATAGTGGTCAACCATATTAAGTTTTTTTCTACCATTATCACTTATTTTGCCGTCCACCTGAACGTACTCCCTTCTAAAAAATTCAGATCCGAATGAAGATTTGGATCTGAAACTCCAAAACATGTCCTGATTCAGCGTATCCAATCAGATTTCGTGGAATTGCCTTCCTGAATCTAATTGTTTTTGTCGGATCGGATCTGATTTCCATATTTAAGCTCCAAATATGTTTACTTATTGTTTATGGACTAAACAGACTTTAAATGATATGAGATTCTCCTTCTTGGGCTTCAAATATGTTTTTTTCCAGTATAATACAACGAGTTTGAGAAAAAATGGGAAAAACCCTACAAAAATAAGTAAATTTTTAAAATTTAAAAATATTAACAATGAAGGAAAAATGAAGTAGATGAGAAACTAAAAAGACACCACAAACAATGAGTAGATAAGCCACAAATAAAAATAAGAATAAAAAAAAATCCGCTTGTCATTAAAAAATATTAAAATAACCTAAAAAACACACGCCTTTTGTTTTTGGCCTTCGGTCGCATAAATTTGAGTGTCCAAAAGAACCAGACCTAAATGGTTACCATCGCAGACCTTACATACTTTTATTTAATCCATAGCGGCTCATAGAAACACATGAAATAGGAGCCCCTGAATGCCAATTTCAAATTCTCAGATCTGATGATTTGAGATCAAATCAGACCTGTATCTGTTTGACTGGCGTGGGCAGTGGCCTACGCCAGCCTCTAAGATCTTGCAATATCTCAAATCCATAGATTTAAGGTCGGACATCTCCCCACAAATCCGATCTTAAATTCATGGGTTTAACATGTAGCATGAATTTGAAATTCATGCTATTAAGATCCTCATTAGTTTAAACTGAAGATCTCTCAAAACAAGTGTTTTAATGCAACATGGGATCAAACACATTCTAAAGGGAAAAACCAAGATAAAAGATAGAAAGTTGATAATGAATGAGTTTTGAAGACACAGAAGAAGCATTCATATAAAGGAAGAAGAAGAGAAAGTACAAAAAACGATTTGACGTATCTCTCTCTCTCTCTCTCTCTCTCTCTCTCTCTCTCTCTCTCTCTCTTTCTCTCCCTCTATGTTCCTTGGATTGGTCAAAGTTATTACTGGAGCCTCTATATATCCTTCCGATCTCTTTCACTGCACCTAGGGGTGAAGATGTCTTTCTATTTTAGGATGTATTTTTTAGTAAAATTATATTACGCCAAAGAGAAAATTTTGCCTCTATTGTTGTATTATTTCTGGGAAAATGTGAGATTTTGAAAGATAATTGTTTCTATAAAAGATGTCATTTGTTGATATTTTAGGATATTGTGGATGTGACCGTCCATTTTGAATAACAATGTACATAGAAACACACGATCAGGTGATACTTTTAAGATATTTGATAATTTACAAGGAGTGAGGAATTTGCCCAAAAGGTTTGACCTTGATCATTTAGATTAATTCATTTTATGTAAATCTGGAAATATGAAGTTTTATTACCAAACTAAGAAATAAGTTTTTTGAAAATTTATTTCTCAGTCATCACACACACATCAAAATGAGAATTATTCCATTCATTTATTTTAGGAAACTTATTTTTAGAAATTTTTTTCCAATTCTAGGTTTTAATCCATCACACGGCCCCTACTGAAAAACTTAATGCCCTTTTATCTCTCAAATGGTGGGGGCCACTCTCCTGTTCGCCACGGCAATGAACCATGGCTGATTTTGTGGCATTCAAATGTCTTTTATTTTTCATAATGAAAGCAAAAAATGTCTAGTAAAAAGAAATAGAATCATTGGACGTTAACATATTAGATTTGGATCGGATATAACATAAACATAAATGAGTAATCTGGTATTGTTTATTAGTATCGAAGTTCAGATTCAGATTTAGGTATACAAGTACTAAATGTTATCCAAATTTTTCCATGTAATATGATTCAGGTGTGCACTGAAATTGGGAATGAAATACGATAACAAATCCATATCCAATTTTCTGAATCAGATCGGGATTTTTTTATGGAATACAACCAATCAAATCTGCTTATGAATCAAACGTTAGATTATATCTCCGGGTGGACATCCCTATCGATACCAAAAGATAGAGATTCGGGTCACCAGTTGGAGAAAAATCCAAACCACTGACGACTTCACACAATACTCCTCGTGCTGCACTTAAACTTTGTTGGATGCTCGTGGATCTTGTCCATGTCCAAACTACACTCTCAGTAATTCTGTTTAACTGTTAACCAGTGAATGGCAGATTATGCAAGGCATTATGAATGTAGAGAGAGCTACCGGAGCCGAGCCTGACACCCAAAACCCAAACATAGGCCAATTAAATTAAAAAATATTTTTATAATATAAAATATCATATAAATATAATTAATTGTAATAAATATTATAAGTATATATAAAAATCAATATAATTAACATTAAAAAAATTAATCGGGGCGAACCAGGCTTAATCGGGCACACTCGGGCCGGCCTTTCGATATAAGCTGGTTTCCAATTCACATCTGATGACTTCCTTTGTGATAGCATGGTACCTAATTTCAACTTAATTAATTAAATCTTTTTCTATTGTTCTCTCTTTCTCTCTCTCTCTCTATATATATATAATTGGTCAGGCAACGGATGAGATAGGCCTCCTTATTGTTTCTGTTGGTCGCAACTCTTCCTTGTAGCATTGGGATGAGCAAAAGGATAACTCAGTCTCCGTCAATCACTACTCTTCTTTCTAGCATTGAAATGAAGCATATATATATAAAGTGATGGGTAGATACCAGACCACTTGGATAAGAGATAAAAACCATTTATGCACTATCTAAATATAAATCATGTTTTAGTTTAAGTATCTTTATAAAAAAAAACTTTCCACTATCCAAATTTTGATGTTGTGAGAACAGTTCTTCTTTTTATTATTAAAAAAACAACTAACTTAAGGTATGTTTCTCAGTGAATTACTCTTAAAATCATATTTATAACCATAAGGTTAGATTGCAAAAAAATAATAATAGACAATAGTTGATTTTAAAAGGGTCTGCTTTTATTTTTCTTTATCTAACTGGTCTAGTTTTTACCAATCTCTCTCTCTCTCTCTCTCTCTCTCTCTCTCTATATATATATATATATATATATATATAATTTGATACCAATAAAGAAACACCTGAATAGGCAGATGCACTGGTCTGTGTAGAAGCGCAAGAACATGAAATAGATGAAGTTTTAAATGGGTTGGTAAAAGAAGATCAAAGAAATTAATCACAATCTCTTAGATGCTCTACTGTTTTAATCATCTTTGTTATGTTATCTTGAAATTGGTAATAACAGGATGCAAGATGTGTTTAATTTAGGGAGAGGTGACAAAATGAAAACTTATTATAGGAGACAAAGCATCACCAATCAACAAAGGCATAAAAGAAATAAAAGGTACATAAGAAAAAAATAGCATTCAAAGCAAGGACAAAAAAAAATCTGAATTTTGTAATTTTATGACTGATTTGTTCTTTTGTTCTTTTAATTACAGTCAACACTTTACTTACACAATCTGTGTCTTCTGAAAATCAGTTAGTACATTCTTCCTTTGTTTCCAAATTGATAGTGAACCCCAAGCACAAGTTTTAAGATGAAAGAGATCCGACAAATCCATTTTAAATAATTCCAATTAAAAGAAGGTGACTTGATTCATGTTGGAGAGAAAAATTTAAGAGCTGAATCAAAGGCTCAATTGAAGGTTACAGGACAGATAGCAAAAGGGAAATGATCATGCATTTTCCTGTTATATGTGAATGATTCTAAAGTTCCACCTTCTCTGCCTAATTCTGGAGATTCTAAAGTTCCATTTTCTATGTGTAACATAATTTGGGGAGAGAGTGATTGGGTTAACGAAGACAGCGATCAAAATTTGGCCAAGCAGAGAAAAGCGGTAGTAGTAGCATCTATAAATCTTTCCGTGTTTTTCTATTAAGACACCAAACAAGGTTCCTACATGAAGAAAACAACTTCACCATGTTCTTCGTGTCCTATTTCATACCTGCTTTTAACTATATGTGTCCATGGCTGTCAGAATATTTGCATCTGAAAGAGTTACAAATGACCATGAGGATCACTTTCAGAATGAAGAATGATAAATGACACTAGAATAAATTTGAGGCGGTCTAATGGGATGAATCCATGGTCTCTAGTTCTAATTTCCTAACAGTCATCTTCAAGTTATGCACAGGAGAAAAGAAAATTAGGCATTAGGAATTAGAATCATGAACACTGAAATGGGATGAATCCAACTTCGCTGATCAAAACTACTTTGAGCATGGTAGCATTTGGATTACATTAAGAAAAAAGAGATTTATGAAAACTAGTCTTTTAAAAGTTGTTTTTATGGCTATTTGGCTCGTTTAACCAGCAGAGCAGATCATTTATCTAATACACAAATCGTTCTCGATTAACCAGCGTGTTTTTTGAAATTTTACAAATGAACTTATAAAGTGTAAATTTGAAAAGGTTTGATGCGCTTATTGAACTTTACGAGAATTTAAAATCAACGATTTAAAGTCGCCCAAGCTTGAGTTTTTTGAGCTGAGTCGAGTTCTCGTGTGCAGCCCTAATTGCCGTATTCGATTGAATTTTCCTTGACTATCAATGGTAGGCCAATCAGTGCCATCAATTTGCACCAACAAATGGAGAGAACTGGTTTACCAGAGTGCTCCATCCATTTGCTTGCTGCAAGGTGTAACTACAGCTCTAACTGTCACAATTCACCTATGAATTGTACATTGAATGGTTAACCTATGATAAGCAACATCCAAGCAAGTCCTCAATTTAATTAGTTCCGATTTTGACGCATTATATAGGAGCCAATCTGCCCATCTAGCCGAGCTGCTTCTTCACCAAATTGTTGGAAACCGTAGGTTCTTGATCAGAAATTAAGAACTGTTTGTTGCCGCAAGGCCAAAGCAAGTTGTACCTCCTAGAAGAGAGTGATTGACTAGCATTATAGTGCAGGTGGAACAGACGCAAGCGCCACTGATAAATACAACAAAGAACAAATTTATGCTTTCTTTGCTGTTTCAACAAAAGGGTACCAACTGATTTAATCGGCGCTTGAAAACAGTGTGGAGATCTTGAGAGGATGATTTTCTTGAATCACGACTTTGGAATTGCTAGAGCCACCATCATTATTATTTGGTGGGAATGAAGATGAATGCATTTCAATATTGAACGCCAAGACAACACAAAGATAGAACACCCCACGATCTAAACGCGTTGCTCTGATACCATATTAAGAATTCAAGAAAAACAGTAATCTCACACCACAAGAGAGTTAACGTGGTTCGGCTATTACTGCCTACATCCACGGGTGAACTTTATCAGACTTTTCTTTTCATTCTCGTTATCCTTTTTTGGTTCACCTTACAAACATATAATGAATGGAACAATTGGGTACAACAAAAGAAGGAAAACAGTAAAGGGAAAATATCTTTCGCACGCACGACACAAGCTAGCCGTTGCCTCACCGCTCCACGCCTCTCTCACCTTTTCAGTGTTCATGATTCTAGTTCCAAATGCCTAATTTTCTTTTCTCCTGTGCATAACTTGAAGAGCACTGTTAGAAAATTAGTACTAGAGACCATGGATTCATCCCATTAGACCGCCTCAAATTTATTCTAGTGTCATTGTTTGCATCCCAAATTTTTCATTGGTTTTGGAGTGCTCCAGAAAAATGAGGTTTTGTTTTGAAATAGGAAAGAAAGGGACTCGCCCGTCGGTACGAGGATTGACCGTTCCCGGCGCCTTTACCGGGGGTAATCAACCCAAGGGCTATGTTCATCATTGATGCATTTCATTTTAACTTAAACATCTTTTTTATTCTATA
>JAANDH010002369.1:2798-14229 GCA_011799765.1 Nymphaea thermarum | reverse complement strand
ACCAAACTGCAGATGTGTTGACAAAAGTTCTTCCTTCAGCTTCATTTGAGAGAAATGTATCCAAGCTGGGCATGTTTGATATGTATGCCCAGCTTGAGGGGGAGTGTTGACGGATCTTTGTGTATGGGTCCGGGTCTGGACCTGATCCAGTATGCCTTGTTAGGGCATACTTATATCTGTGTAACCCTAATTTCTGAAATAAATGAAATAATCAAGAGAGAGAAAGTCTGGTTGCTGGTGAGCACCGACTCCTCCTCATTCGTGGTTTTTTCTCCCTCGTGTTGAGGGTTTTCCACGTTACATCGTGTGTTCGTGGTTCTTTTCCTCTCCTTACTCGTATTTCTACATATATATATATATATATATATTATATGCATAGAATGATTCTATTTTTAGATAGTTTCTGTGATTGATTAGATGCAATTCTTGTGTAGAACACCTGTAAAATGCATGGAGTGTGGACCTTGATTGAAAGATGGACATAAATGGGCGGAAAAGAAGAAAATATCATGATAGATACAAATGGAAAATAAGGAGAGGGCTGAAAGATAGTGTAGGAAGAGAGATGGAATTAGGATAACATGAAGAAGTTTTTTGGAGTTTACTTCAATAATGATATACTCTAATGTCACATTAACAAGTATAATAGTATGCTGTGCAATGTGAACTGCGGTCAAGTAATATCCAAATTATGGACTTGGTGCTATGGGCAGGGTTGGTTGGGAGCGATATACTGGGTGGGTAACTTGATCTTATGTAATGAGATCCATATCCACAAATAAAGGAGGCATGAAGTAGCATCTTCTTCTCATAAGGTGCTGGGAATTGTGCATTGCTTGATAGCATCCTGTTAGCACCGTTCTTGCTAACTCCTGTTTCGCACTCGCCCACACGAGAGACAGAGACTAGCTTTGTCTTAATAACTCAAATTCTTCATTACCTTTTAGGGTTAACCCCCCTTACAATATATACGAGTGTTGTGGGCTGGGTCTATTCCATAATTGGACTGGTCACCCGACCCAACTACAAGCTAAGAGACTCGCTGGGTCATAAATAAGGACCCGAAACACACAAGAGTCTGAAGACTGAAACTAAGAAATGCATGACAGGCTCCCCACACAAGCCTTATTGATACTGTACCTAACACATCCCTTGTTACTATTTTTCTCAATGACATTCTTTCAATGTGTCGATAAGATCTTATAAAGGCCTCAGACTCACTTTTTCATTTTTTTTTTGTTCAATACATCTTACATGTCCAAATATGTTTTTGTAGTGTTTTTTTTTTTATGTTTTTGGACATGGGAATACATTTATATAGTTTTGTAGAAAAAATAAGCGTCCAATTGACTGGTCCTGTACAAGTGTTGATAGATATGTCCGAGCGTTTATTTTGCCAAGATCAGCCATGTTGAGCATGTTAAACTTGTTGAGCACTGACATTGGCATCAGATTATCACTGCCCACTCAACATAGTTTTTGTTTCTTCTAATTCATTGGTTTAAACTTGTTGGACACTGACATTGGTATCTATATCTGCACCTCAGTTTTTCCTTCTTCTAATTCATTGATTTGTATGCAGAGTTGCTTGAATAAATCATGCAAAGAAGGCCTGTTAGGCTGTTAATGATATCTTTGGTTTTGTAATGTAAGACTTTGTCGAATGTGAACAAACCGGTAAAAGGATAGTGATAAACTTTTTTCTTGGCAATAGCTGCTTAGCTTGAGTACTTGTCCTTTTACACATTCAGAGAAGATAATTACCTCTGTGAACTTTAATTCTCCTTTGACTCACATGGTGCCTGGTATTAATCAAGAATAGGTCACCGTTCGGCTTCCTCTGTGTTGTCAAATATCTAACATACGGGCTGTGGAATTGTTATGCAGTATGTGAACATGCATATTCCTTGGCACAGAACTTGGATCCTGATAGTGAAGGAAGGGGTGTCTTGCAATTCAAAACTGGTCTCATGTCAGTTATCAAGGTACATGAATGTTTATGACTTTATGTCATTTCGTTAGGCTAACATATTGAAAGCTAATGTTTATGTCATCTGCTTTGAGTCTTTGACTTATATTTTTCCTTTTCACCAAAACCAATAAAACCCAGTCCAATCTTGCCTTTTCCCCAAAACAAATAAAACCTGTTTGTATTCTTTCAATTTGGTAAATGTCGCTGCCATTTTCTTTTCTTCAAATCTTTGACTGTGAAGGTGTATGACAGACAGATGTGCAAGTGCGCGCACACATGCTCACACACTCTTGAAACTAGTTTGATGTTTGTATTTCTTGTTCTTTTAGTTACATTATGTTTCTTGTGGCACATCCAAGGTGTTTATGATATTGGTTACTCACCTGAGAAACTGCTGGTTTGTAAAGCTCATAATTGAATTGCGGGCTTGAGCTTTGAAAAATAACAGGAGATGTTTTTTCTACTTTTTGCATCAGAAAAAATTGATGAAGAAACTGTTTCTAAGGGTTTGGACTGGTGATCATATATGTGCTATCTCTCCTGTGAAGTGGGAAGGCTTTATTAACCATTTCTAGCCAGATGCATACTTGAATCTGAAGCAAGTTTTGAGTTTTTGAATCAGGAAAGCCTAATAGTCAACTGCCTAATGGCTTTCTTTATTTCCCTGATCTCTTTTTTAGATTGTGTTTGTGTACATTATGGGTTGCTGGGTTGGGGTAGTAGAAGAACAAGTGGATCTCTTTCTGGTTTGATTGCTTCTTATGTGTCATGCTTGCTCTCCTTTCATTTTGTTACAACCCATAGGGTTGTATCATAGATTTCCTGTATCCCCTTTCTTGTGTTTTATTTTCTCCCATAATTACGTTCTGGTTGCTGAACTGGTATGGTTGACAGAGTGTCTGCTCACCCAGTGGAAGTCATCACAGGGGCAAAACGTCTTTTGTTGAACATCGGGCATTTCTGCATCTTTACCATAGTTTCGACTGTTTATGGATCTTTCTCGTCATGATGTTCCAGGTTGGTGCTTTTTATCCTTCTTGTTTCCTGTTTCATCTTAAGTGCTTCCTATGTTTATTGGTACATATGAGGTGTTTTCGTGCATATAGGAGAATATTTTTTGAGTTTGAACTGGATGCAGCCTATCCATATAAACCTAAACTTTTGGCTGGTGTAAACTTTTTTGCTTGATTTTTTAGTGGTCTACTCTGGTACTTCCTGAGTATCCTGATGGCTTAATCGAAGGGTATGCCCTGCCAAATTGGTCATTTTGAAGTTTTATTTTGTCAACCTCTTGTGAACATGTCTAAGGGATGTGACTAACCAGTTATTCATTTTTTTTTTCCCTTTTGTCTCTTTCTATACATATAAACTCATTGAAGCTTTAACTTTCATCCCAGAAAAATAAGTTTGGTTGGGGTGGGGTTGGGGGGGGGGGGGGGGAATGAGCATTTTAAGGCACCAATGTTACTTCATTGAATAAGTGAGCTTTATCATGTGTAATGAGGACACCTAAGAGTATTATGTGGATGCACGTCCGTTTTCCAACTGTCCTCAGCATCTTTCAAAAACTTTACTATCTGTTTCAAACATTTTAATTTGCTATAGTTGTAAACATCTAATGAATTAAAATATTTTGTCCATAATTGTGGGTGATATATAGCCATTAAATAAAAGATAGAGGATACAATTATTTTATATTGGATGCATCAAGGTCAGTCTAATTCATTTAAAGTCTATTCAACTTTTATGAAAAATCATTGGTTTGTCATGTTTGGAGTCACACATTTCTATGTGGTACGACTGCAAATTTGGCATAGTTTGCAATTTATTTCCTTTGTTGTTAGTGCAGTTTCTCTGTTTGTCCCTGTGAAGCGTGCACACCTGCAGTCTTTTGTGTACTTCTCCATTTTTTAACTATTTTCCTCATGACGACGATAATGATTCTGGCTACATGAGCTCTTGCATGTCGACATTGAAGTTGTCATTTCTAATCTTATTTGCATTCTTGTTCGTTGTTAATACTCCGATAATTGTAACCGTTTTCAGTTGCCATTTCTAATGCTTCATCTCTTCTGTCCACATACTTTTATTGAAAAAGTTGCAAACTTTGGTCTCAGTATGTAGTATTTATTTCTTTTGCGATCCTCATTCATGATTTAAATTACTATGAGCTTGTTATCTATTTGATGCTTAAGGCCGATTTCATATTATGCGTGCAGGGGCTGACTATCCTTGCTTTCAACAAAGGGAAGTTGAATTCACATACCTTAAATGAGCTACTAAGTTTAGGTCCTACTTATGCAATAATGAAGTTCTTTGAGAGTAAGTTTACCAGTACTGCTTGGAATTCTCTTGCGTTGTTTCTTGACGTCATTTAGGAGGCAAGGAGTAAACCTGAGCATTTTGTACTTTGGTATTCTTTTGCCTTTTTTTGTTTTTGTTTTTGTTTTTTTTTTTTTTGACAATGGACTTCAATTAGCTTGTGAAATTGAAGTTTATAATCATGTAACCAGGGCACAAGACTGATCAAACTTTGCTGGATAGTCGTACATTTAGAGTCTAACAGAGTCCAATCCCTCAGTTGTCATTACCATGCACTTGATGATTTTACAAAACCCACCACATAGGATTGGTTTATCCCGGGCTTCCTTTGGGGAAAGATAAGAGCTTAACCTAAACCATTTGTGAAACTTTCAATTAGTTGAGGACTCAAACATTTATGGAAAATCGTCACTATTAAACCAACCTTTCGTATAGAAGTCCCTAGGAGAGTTGGTGAAGTTCATTTTTCTACCCAACCAACCTATGCTATTTTGCATTCACCCTCTTCTTTAGAGTAGAATTCCTTCCTCTTGGTGATATACCATTTGATGTTAAGAATTTTTGTAAAAGTGATAATTTTGAGTTTTGCTTAAAAGCATTTTAAAAGTGTCTTCTCACACAATGATGTGGCTTTTCTTTATTCTTAGTACCTCCTTGAGCAGAAGGATAAAATTTCAAATTTTTGTTGCCAAACAATGGAAGATGAAAATTGAAAAGATCTTGAATATGAGCAGTAAGGAAAGGTCCTATGAAGTTGAGAAAGTAGAGATTAGGAAATGCTATTGACTCTGGTGATCAAACATTTGCAAGGATTTAGCAGGAAGATATCTTGAGAGAGAAGCCAAAATCTTATGTAAGATCTTGGCAGGTAGCAAAATGAGAGTTGAGAGATTGGCTCGGGGCTTGTGTAGTCGTTCCTCTGGGTCAGTAATCAAGAGTACCGAGTAGGCATATAGGTGATTTATGTCTATATCGCGAAGATAACGACTTATGAACTTTTGGCTCGTCGAAAACCCACAAGGTGAAGTGGGTTAGATATGCGACAAAGCTACACATAACCACCAAAGCGGTGGAGCTTCGTAGTAGCCTTTGGGGTGGTGAGGTATTCCCTCAAAGGTGAAGGTCGGCCTAAAAAAAAAAAAAAATCAACGAAAAAAAATTTAAAGGCAAAAGCTGAATGCAAAAGAAAGAAAGAAAGAAAAAAGAAAAAAAAAGCAAAAGGTGTCTGCCAAGAGATGAAAGACATGAAGGCTGAACTCGCAGGAATTGAATGTAAAAATCTTTGGTAGATGTGCGGTCATAGGGTCAATAGCTTCTCCTATTTTTTATTACCTAAGATGCTGAGGATGATTTCTTTATGTTTATATTTTGGAAATTGAAAGGCATCCCTTCTAGAGATTTGATGACATTGACGCGAAATGAATCCTAATGCTTGTACGGTAGGTGCTATGTGTAAATGAAGGCCATATTATTTGCACAACACGAGCACTCATGCTTATTAGTTTAATTGATCGTTTTTGAACTATTTCAAACTAAAAACTTGACATCTCTAGTCGTAGGAGGAACTAACCACTCCCCTCCTTTGCTCTTAAAATATGTTTGTCATTTCATTCCCAATCCCCTTTGGCCTTGAAAGATGTTGGCCATTCCATTACCAAACTATTAGTCCATTCATGGAATAGATGAAACTCCTCGAACCTAGTCAACTCATGTTGAGTGTGACGAATTTCATTTTCTTTGTCTCAAGAGATGCATATCATTTGGGACAAGTGATTAATGTTGGCCCATTATTCCATCTTAACCGAGTGTCTTCAACATAACCTAGACTTAGGGTTGAGTCTGTCATGGAACACCTCTTATCTCTTTTCAAAAGGACCAATCAATTTTGTAGTCCATTTTGAACTGTGACATTTTTGAAAGGTTCTATTCATCGAAGTTGCATGGGTTTTGGGTTTTATGTCCTTGGGTCCTTCATGGTTTTAGACGAGGATAATGCTCAGATTCTCTTGTATCACATTAGTGTCAGGTTAGTTGAATAGATCCTTTAGTTAGCTATTGCACATGTCCAGCGGTTAAGGTCATTGGTTTGATTTGTATTCAGTAGGATCCTAATTTGATTTAGTTTGATTATTTAGTTTTGTTGAGTTGGGCAATTGTTTTCTGCTTTAATGGTTTCCTGCATAGTGTCATGTTTAGTTTTCACATTCATTGTGACATGGGTTGTTTAGGTGCTTTATTGTCTTAGGTTCTTGGTTTTCCTTTTTCAATGCCGTCACTTGTGTTGCAGACCGACTATCCCTCGACGCAACGCGGGCCAAATAGGCTAGAAAAAGTCCTCCCGTGACAACTTGAATCTGGTCAAATTTATGGGTGTGTGTCACATTCTGATAGAGTCTTTGAATTGCATATCATACATTGTTATGATACAATCAGGTGTTAATCTACATTTTAAAAATATGCCAAGGTTTGTCTCTAGAGTGGTAGAAAAGTTTTGTTTTTTCAGTTATTTCAGCAGGGAGAAGAAACTGAACTATTGGTTGGTTTGAACAATGGAGGTAATTGTGCTTGAATTATTGTTTGCCTACTGTCATACTCTTTTGAACTTTTGTTTTATTCCTCTTTCAATTTCCTGTTTCTTTCTTTTCTTTTCATAATGATTACTGTTATTTTCCACAGCTTATAGGTGAGGCAACTTTGGAGGTTTATGCCATAAGTGCCATTGTCCATCTCTCCTTTGATCATAAATTATTAGTGCAGAATCTAGCACATGAGACAAAAAAAAGGTGCTCTACAATGATATAATTGAAGTTGTTGAATCTGGTGGTTTTCTTAGCCTGCAATTTCTGGTCACTACTATTTATTCTTGTTTTAGGTGGTAATCATGATGGATGGAAAAGTGGATGACCTGAAGCTTCTTTATCGATCATATTTAATGCAAGCTTTCTATAATGGGCATATTGAAGAAAAAAAAAACGTGAGTTTACCTTATGCAGTTTTTGGATTCATAGATGTCCAAAACATTTGTAGGTTATGCAAATAGATGGAGGTCCTTAGTTGCAGCTTCCTTGCTTGTGCTTATAATTTTCTAACCTTTTTCTTTGATTTTTTTTCTATATGCAGCTTACTGCTTTGGACAATTTGAAGGATATATTTGGTTTAAACAAATCTAAAGCCAAAAGGATTTTGCTTGAAGTTTTCTCTGTATTCTACCTTAGACGGCTTTCAAAAGCATTTTCTCAAGGAGAATTGAAGAGCGCAACTGGCAAAGAAACTTTCCTTCGCAGTGAACTGCTTTTTGATCCATTTCTTTCATCCGAAGATTCCTCCATGTATTTTTGTAAGGGCATCTTTTGTAATTTTAGAATTGCAGGTCAGCCCAACCCCCATGTTTATATGGGGGGATTCAGAGAAGATGTTGTACATGCATAACATGCATACAGTGAGACGTAAGTATTCTCTTTCCATGTTCAAAACGTATCATGGCTTGGAACCCCACCGATAATCCATTATTGCTTTTTCATAATGTTTTTATCTCAATATTGGTCATTGAAATTGTCCTCAAAGCTTGCAAATTTTCTGAATGAAATCTTTTATGGTCTGCAGCAATTATTTTGATGACATGTTATTTCAACATTGGCTTCCTCTGTGTTGTCAAATATCTAACATACGGGCTGTGGAATTGTTATGCAGTATGCGAACATGCATATTCCTTGGCACAGAACTTGGATCCTGATAGTGAAGGAAGGGGTGTCTTGCAATTCAAAACTGGTCTCATGTCAGTTATCAAGGTACATGAATGTTTATGACTTTAAGTCATTTAGTTAGACTAACATATTTAAAGCTAATGTTTATGTCATCTGCTTTGAGTCTTTGACTTATATTTTTTTAAGTAGCTTATAAATCTTTATCTCTTTTTCTTCACCTTTTTTAGTAGCAAACTTTTATTTTTTACTCTCTCCAGTTATCCTTGAGATGAACTTTTCCAAAGCTCTGATGTGTGTTCTGTTTTCAAAATCAATTTACAGCTCTCCATTTTTATTTTTTCTAGCAAAAACTTGCCAAACGAGAAGCAGGAGTCATAGATAGGACCCAGGATATTGCCCGTTTGCAGGAGCTTTACAAGCTATACAGGGAAAAACACAAAATAGATGAGTTACAGGAGGAAGAATTGAGGTTGAGAGAATCTGGTGCTTTCAGCGGCAACCTTGGCGAGTATGAATCAAACTTAACATTGTTCACAACCTTCTGCTTTCTATATCTACTGTGAAACTTCCATGACTGTCTGATCCATTCTGTTATGAAATGCAAAGTGATGCCTTTTTTCCCTGTTAGTTACAATGGTAACTGTGTGCAGCTGCAAACATGCAAATACACGTACATAAACCTGGCGGTCTCAAACTCTTTGATACTGCTGTTTCGAGATATGCAGTTCATGACTCCTAGGGCTGTTTGACAGATTCTTCTTTTTGACTCAACACTGTATAGCCTATGCAAATTACATTTTGAATCCCAAGAATGATGTTGCTTCCTGTTTCTAGTGCCACATCCATGTGGCACAAATCTAGGTAATGTTGAGGAAATCTGGAAAATGTAACGAAGAAAAGGATTCTTCCCATGAATTTTGCTGTTACCTGCATTATCTTGTTAACATTTTAGAAGAGGGTCCAACCCTGAACCTTTGGCTGTGTGGTCAAAAGTGATTGATAGCCTAAGGTGACATACTTCTAAAAAGGCCTTGGTCGGAACTTGCTGGAAACTGGTCAGCGCTTTTAATACAAATAAAAAAGAAAAGAAGAAAAAGGAAGAAGAATAATAAACATAGGAGGAGAAGGAAGTAGTAGAATAATGGAAAAAGGTAAGCAGGAAAACTAGAAGAACAGAAGAGGATAGGGATTTCAAATCTCCCTTGCCCCAACTAACCTAGAAGAAGATGGGATAAGGAGAGCAAAAGTTATTCAAGTAAAAATGCAAAATTTCCTTCTTTATTCTCAGTATGGGCTGCCTCTGTCCCTAGTTTGGTGCATGAGTCTTCTTTTAGTTGAACAACTCTTGGCGGTTGCTCTTTATGATTGGCATAGGGTTGACATCTTCACAATATTTCAGTAGCTTCGTCTTTTGAATAGCTTAGAGTGTTAAAATGACCAAAAGGTTTGATATTTCAAAAATTTTCCTAGATATTGGTACTTTAAAAACAATCTGGTAATAACGTTCAAGTACTGCAACATTGTAAAAAATGTTATACCATTATCGTGGTATTATTTATTGCCATAGAATCAAAATACTTTTACATGTTCATATAATTCATATATTACATATTGAAATGACTTTGTCTTCGTTTTTGTTTCTTTTATATGTAATGAGCTTATGGTTTTTTTCTTTTGATAATATTGTAAAAAAGTGCTATAGGTCCTTTTACCATATTTTGGTGAAAGTGATGGCCTTAGCTTGTAAACTAGTTTAGTAGTCTTTAGGGTCCTTGTGCCTGCTGTTGTCACTACATGGTTAAATGAATTTTGTTTAATTTATACAAGATGTTGTGCTATGCTTTTGCAGGAGGTTCTGTTTACCTAAAATCTGCATATCATATGATTGCCCATCCCACGATATATGTTAACTTACTGTTTTATTGTTAATCCAGGTTAGAACGCAGAAGCCTGAAAGGAAAGAGGGTTTTGGAAACATTGAAAGTTCTTGGAGCGGTTGTTGAACAGCTCAGTAAGGAAGTATCCCAGAAGATGCAGACAAGTTAATTCCTGAAAAGGTTGGTTCTTTATATTTTCATTGGTAGTACTGCTTAATAATGAACTCCAAAATGCTGATCTTTTGCTTTTCTAATTATCAAGTGGAGTCTGTGTTTTTGTTTATCTGAAAGCCATTATGTTCCATTTCTCTTGTTTGAATTATTCTTTTCCCTTTGCTTTCTTGGCCTTTATAACCAAAGATTCATTTTGCTCCAGTTGAAAATGGTTATGAAATCAGATGCTGCAATGTCAGAGGATCTAGTTGCTTATAACATTGTGCCATTGGATTCTCCATCTTCAACAAATATGATTGGCTAGGTTAAAGTTGCTATTTCGGCACTTAGAAACCACAGTGGAGTACCAAAGTTGCCTAATACCTTCTCTGTGCCAGCAACAAGGACTGCAGACATACTAGATTTTTTAAAGTATGTATTTGGATTTCAGGTTGGTCCTGATGAAATTCTATCATATCTGGAACTCTATCATCTCTGGTTATGTACATCTTTGATGAGGTTATGTTACAAACATTTCAGCCTTCTTTACAAGATTTAGTTTTGCCAGATTTTTTCTCTTAGGTAATGTGCGGCTACAGATGTGACTGACATTTTTTGCAACATCACAGCATCGATAGGAAATTGGCTTCAATGTTATTTACAACGAAGTTGATGAAATCAGAGAGCTAGACTTTGATTAAAATGAAATCTGCCCTAACTCCTCTTTATATAGAATAGAGGAGTGGGTGAAAATACAAGTGTATCATAAAAGAGAAACAATATTACAAAGATACCCTCTTAAGTATAAGGCTAAATATAAACCTATCTTAACACTCCCCCTCAAGTTGGAGCGTATATATCAAATAAGCTCAACTTGGAACAGCAGCTCTGGAATGGTTCCCTTGCAAGAGCCTTAGTGAAGATATCAGCGGTCTGCCCTGTAGATGAAACATGTGAGGCACTTACAAACCCTTTTTGAATGATATCTCTGGTATAGTGACAGTCTACTTCAACGTGCTTGGTTCTCTCATGAAACGCCGGATTATTTGCAATAAAAAGTGCAGCCTTGTTATCACATAACAACTGCATAGGAAGAGGTACTTCGACAGTTAGATCCAACATCAATGATCTAACCCACATAACTTCAGCAGGAGCCTGAGCCATAGCTCTATACTCAGATTCGGCACTTGATCTGGCAACCACAGTTTGCTTCTTACTCTTCCATGTAACCAAGTTAGATCCAATGAACACACAGAATCCAGTAGTGGACTTTCTGTCAGAGGGGCATCCTGCATAGTCAGCATCAACATACACAGATACAGTGAGAGAAGTATCATTCTGGAAGAAGAGTCCCTTTCCTGGTGAACTCTTTAGATATCTAAGAATCATCATAGCAGCATCCC
>JAANDH010002368.1:0-11444 GCA_011799765.1 Nymphaea thermarum | reverse complement strand
TAACGTGGAAAACCCTCAACACGAGGGAGAAAAAACCACGAATGAGGAGGAGTCGGTGCTCACCAGCAGCCAGACTCTCTCTCTCTTGATAATTTTTCATTCACATGGAAATTAGGGTTACAAAGACATAAGTATGCCCTAACAAGGCCATACTGGATCGGGTCCAGACCCAGATCCAAACACAAGATCCGTCAACACTTTGGAAAATGTAACATCTATCATGACAAAAGCTAGACAAATTGTCAAATTCATATACAATAAGCAGCAAGCTTTAGATATAATGAGAACTTACACAAAGGAAAATGAGTTGCAAAGGCCGGGTGCAACAAGGATTGCTTCTCATTTCATTTGTTTACATTCTATTTTAAAACAAGAAAACAAGAAGAAAATTTGAGGTTCATGGTTGCCTCCAATGATTGGAGACTTGTACAAGAAGTGGAAAAAGATAATGCAAGAGATATTACACATCTATACAAAATGAAGATTTTTGGAATATGGGAAAAGAAATAATCATGTTTGTTGAACCATTAGTGAAAGTATTGAAAATGGTAGATGGAGAAGGAGCCACTATGGGATATTTGTATGAGGCACTTGACAGAGCTAAAAAAGCTATAAAGGCTGCAAGTAAGGACAACAAGGAAAAATATATGCCATATTGGAAAATCATTGATAGGAGATGGACTCGTAACTTGCACAATCCAGTACATGCTGCAGTTGCTTTTTTAAACCTCTTTTATTTTGGAATAAAATGGTCAAAATGGATGAAGAAGTTCGTAAGGGTTTGGACATAGTGACAAAAAAACTTGTTCCTCTTGAAAACTATTCTGAAATAGCTAATGAGTTGGTCAAATATCATAACAAGGATCCTACATTGTTTTGCGAGGGATTAGCCATGAGAGGTATTCATACTACACATCCACATAAGTGTCTCATTTTACTAGTTTTTCTATTATGGAATCAACATTCATTATTGGTTATGCACTTCCTCTTTTAAATTTTGTTTTGTTTTCTAATTATAATAGGGATTTGGTGGGAGATGTTCGGTTCTTCTGTTCTTGTGCTTCAAAGAGTAGCAATCAAAATTTTAAGTCAACCATGCAGCGCATCAGCCTGTGAAAGAAATTGGAGTGCATTTGATGCTGCTAACACGAAGAAAAGAAACAATCTTGCACCATCAAGATTAACAAATTTGGTCTTCGTTAGAATGAATATGCATTTGCAAAGCATGGCTCCAGAATTGAAGAAGACCAATGCAAATCCTATCTACATTGAACATGTGAACCCATTTGCTGAAAAAGAAAATTTAAATACTGAGATAGCGAACTTGTCTTCAGATTCAGAAGAGAAAATTATTGATGAAAGTGAAAGACAAAGAGCTTCAAGTTCAAGGTGTACAAGAAATGAAGAAGATGACTCCACTTCTTGGGAAGACGACTAGGACATGTTTTTTTTTCACTTTCCAAGTGTAAATGACTTCATTTGTGTTGTAAAGCCATGACGGCAAAAAACTTTTGTCAGTTATGTATTTGTCATACTGTTAGTTTTCATTATCTAATTTTAATTTGTTGCTTATCTAGTCATTTTTCAATTTTTTTTTTAATTTCTCATTTACTTTCTTTTTATATAATTATCAGGATTATTTATTTATTTTTAAAAATTTGCCGTCTTTTTCCCGTTCTATTTCTGAGATTTATAACTTTGTCGTATTATACCCGTTTTTTTCCTCGCCGTATAATACCTGTACACATTTTTTTGTGACAATGAAATAACGGAATTGACCAAGGTCCTTTGTGACAAAGTGTTTCTGTAGAAACTCCTTTGTCTGAGCTATCTCTTGATTACTTTCCCTGGAGAGAACAATATCATCAACACATAACAATCAATATCACTATACCAGATGTGCCTCACTTGATAAACAACGAGTGATCAAGTTGGGATCTTCAAAATTCACACTTAGATGCAACCTCAATTAGCTTATGAAACCATGCACGGAGACTCTTTTTAAGTTCATAAATAGCCTTCTTGAATTTGTATACCTTGAACACTCCTCCTATCGCTTAAAACTAGGTGGTTGCTGCATATAGATGGTTTCAGCAACCTCTCCATATAGAAAGATATTTTTCACATCGAGCTGAAATAGAGGCCACTCTTGCTGAACAACAAGAGATATAATCAATCAAATAGTGCCCAACTGAACCACAGGCGAAAAAGTCTCAAAGAAGTCAATTCCACAAGTCTCTGTATATCCTTTAGCGACAAGACATGCTTTGAACCGTTCATTGAACCATCAGAATGATACTTGATGGTGAACACCTATTCAGAGCCAACCACATCGCAGTGCATCGGTGGATCCACCAAGTCCCAAGTCTCCCGAGAGATAAGAGCATCCATTTCCTCCTGCATGGCTTGCCTCCACTGGGAATCTAACAAGGCTTGATGGTGAGAGGATGGGATAATATGACTAGACATAGCTCGATCAAATTGCACCAAACTTGTACTCAGATAGTCAGTAGAGACAGAATTAGAAATCAGATGTAGTGTGCACCGTCGCTTGCCCTTGTGAATAGCAATAGGGAGATCATCTGCAGAGTAGTCATCATTTATACCTGAGTTAGTCTTATCAATAGAGCTTACCTCTTGAAAAGACACTGGTGGCCGGTTGGGAGAGGGACGATGACGACGAGTGTAGACTAATGGAGGATCAAGGAAACGTTCAAGTGACATAGGTTGAGAAGGACGAATAGACTCAAGTGACACTGGAGGCATAGGAAGAGGAACGGATACATGCATCTCAGACATAGGAGGACTTGAAGAGAAAAAGTAAGGACGAGACTCAAAGAATGTAACATCCGCACTGATAATCTCTTTATTGGTGTGGGGATCAAAGCACTTACATCCTTTTTTATTGGTAGAGCATCAAATGAATACACATTTGATGGCTTGAGCAAAACAAGTTTGTTTTTGTTTGGGCCTAGGATGTGTGCAAAACAGGTGCATCTAAATATTTTAGGAGGTATATGAAATAATAGTCGATCTGGATATAAACTTTGAATGGGAATACGTTCTTGGATGGCTGACGAGCGTAATCTGTTAATGAGATAGCATGTTGTAAGAATAGCATCACACCATAAATAGGAAGGCATGTGAGAGTGCAACATGAGGGTGCAGGCCACATTTAGGAGTTGCCGATCTTTGCGTTCGACAACACCATTTTGTTAAGACGTGTGGGGACAAGTATATTGTCGTTGATTTCCATGTTGGCATAGAATTGAAGTAGAACGAAAGATTTGAATTCAAGAGCATTATTAGAGCAAATATTATTTACAATAAAACCAAAGTGAGTCTTTATCTCATTGACAAATTTCTGAAGAATACATATAACTTCAGATCTTTCCCGTAACAAGAATACCCAATTGACTCTAGTAAAATCATCAACTAAAACCTAAGTCACATAGGTACGGGTACGGGTGTCGGTGCGGGTACAGACCATTTTCAAAAAACTTGGGTACGGGGGTACGGCCGTACACACACATGTATATATGTCAAAAAATTTCAAACAGAATAACATATTCACACATATATATATCAAAAGTTGCAAACATAATAACATATTTGTTAGAATATCTTGTATTAGGGTACCGGGTTTGGATATGGACCCGGACCCTTGGGCACGTGTACCGAGGTGGCTCGGTACCCTAGGCGGGTCGTCCACCTTTTATTCTCACTTATGATGTAATAGTTGATTAAGTGAAATTAATTTTCTCTCTCCTAGGGTTGCGGTTGTGCACCTAGGTTAGAGCTTCCCCATGGTTTTTTTCTCTTTCAGAGGTTTTTCCACGTATATCGTGTGTTCCGTTTCTCCTTCTTCTTCGTGTGTTGCATGTTTCTACATGGTATCAGAGCCACGAGATCGATAGTTTGCATCTGCCATCCCTGCGCTGCCGTCGGGGTTTCCTGCGTCGCCACCGTCTAGCAGACCTGCGCCGCCGCCGTCAAGGCTTCCTGCGCCGCCTCCGTCAGACGTTCTAGCGCCGCCGGTTTCCTGTTCTCTCTGCCTTTCCGCCACCGTGGGTGGCTCTTGTTCCCGCCGCCGTCGCCTAGTACCCGCCGCCGCCACCGCCTCGGGGTCTGCCTCCTATCTTTGTTTCCGCTTCGTCTCTGAGCATCTTGTTGTTGCGCGATTGTTGGTGATGGCTGAAGAGATGGTGCCTAAAAGTGATGCGGCCTTTGACACGGGCAGCGCTCCCAAGAGTGAGAACTTGCCGGTCCAGGTCACTTCCATTCGTCTGACCAAAGATAACTATCTTTCTTGGTCTGCTGCCCTCGAGATTGGGATAACGAGCCGTGGGCGTCTTCCCTATATCACTGGCGACAAACCCACGCCCAACAAATCTGATCCTCAATGGGCGACCTGGGCGTTGGAGGACAGCCAGGTTAAGGTGTGGATCATCAGCTCTGTGTCCGCTGATATTCAGCCTCTTATTCTGCGGAAGCCGACCTCTTTTGATATGTGGACTGTGCTTGCGAGGATGTATGGTCGCAAGAAAAGGGTGCTGCGTACGTATCAGATTAAACGCAGTATCTACTCCTTGAAACAGGGTGATTTGTCTGTTGCTGCCTTCTATGCCGCCTTGAAGACTAAATGGGAGGAGCTTGATTATCATGTGAGTGATGATTGGAAATGTGGTTCAGACCATTCCCTCTACTGGGAAAAGGAATGGATGGACCGTACGTTCCTTTTCCTTGGAGGCCTACGTGATGAATTTGAATCCATTCGGAGTCAAATTCTATACTGCGATGAGATCCCTGGAATAGAAGAAGTGTATGCTCGAGGGGAGTCAGAGGAACAACGTCGTCAGGTGATGCACATTGATACCAGTCATGGGAGTGCCCCTTCTGCCTTCGTTAGCCGTGCGTCAGGGACTGGGTAGCGTCCTGCCCGACACTGTACTCATTGTAACAAGTTGGGGCATTCGGTGGATTTTTGTTGGGATATTCATCCTGAGAAGAGACTGGTCAGGGGTCGTCCTCCCTCTAGCAGGCGTAGCCTTTCTGTGCCTGATTCTAGTCAGAGCAACCCTACAAGTGGTACCAAGTCAAAGCTTTCATCTGATCAACACAAGGAACTGCAAGCCTATATTAGTCGCCTGTCTACTACCCCGGAGGAGGCTTCCACGTCTGAGGGGGCTCAGTTAGCCCAAGCTCTTGTTGCCTCAAATGATCAAGGTAATCCCTCTCTTGGTGATTGGATTGTTGACAGTGGAGCTACTCACCATATGACAGGGGATTCTAAGTTGTTTCAAGAATATCGACTATCTTCTGGAAAGCAACGTGTGTCAATGGCAGATGGGTCTTCTATATCTGTGGCTGGAAAAGGGAGTTTATCTTTGTTGAATAAATACCGTCTTAACAATGCCCTGCATGTTCCCAATATTCCTGTGAACTTATTATCTGTCAGCAGTATTACCAAAGAACTAAACTGTAATCTAATTTTTTCTGCTGATCATTGTTCCCTGCAGGACTTGGTGACGGGGAAGAAGATTGGGATTGGTTCGGTTATTGATGGGCTATACAGACTGCCTGTTCAAGTTGCCTCCGCCTTGATTTCAGCCACGAGTGGACAGGTGTCAAGTGTGGAAGATCGACTTACCATTATGCGATGGCACGAGCATCTTGGACATCTCCCCTTTCAGTTAATAAAGAAGTTGTTTCCTCATTTGTTTACTTCTGTTCCCATTGACTCCTTCGCATGTGAAGTGTGTCAATTGGCTAAACATGTCAGGGCTTCGTACCCTATTTCTTTAAATAAAGCCACCCGTCCTTTTGCCTTGGTTCATTCTGATGTTTGGGGTCCTTCGGGAGTACGCACTTGTCGTGATTTCCACTATTTTATGACACTCATTGATGACTACTCCCGGTGTACGTTCGTGTACTTGTTGAAAGAACGTAGTGAGGTTCCAGTTGTTGTGAAAAACTTTGTCGCCTTTGTTGAAACTCAATTTCAAACGTCTGTTCAGACTTTCTGCACAGATAATGCTAGAGAATATGTCTCCCAATCCCTTGATGACTTCTTGAGAGGCAAGGGTATTGTTCATGAAACATCATGTAGTTATACACCTCCACAAAATGGTGTAGCTGAACGGAAGAATCGTCATCTTTTGAATGTTACCCGGGCCATTATGTTTCAACGACATGTCCCTAAGCGGTATTGGGGTGATGCACTTCTCACTAGTGCCCACCTTATTAACCGTATGCCTACTCGTGTGTTGAATGGTCAGTCTCTTTATTCTGTATTGTGGCCTACTCAGAATCCTTGGCATCTTACTCCTCGAGTGTTTGGGTGTCGGTGTTTTGTGCATGATCATAGCCCTACTCTCAAGAAACTTGACCCTCGGTCTATTAAAGTTGTCTTCTTGGGGTATTCTTTCACTCAGAAGGGGTACAAATGTGTGGATCCTACCACTTCTAAAGTTTATGTTTCCAGGGATGTCACTTTTCATGAACATGAGGCTTACTTTCCTGTGAATCCTCTTCAGGGAGAGTGTCTAGGGAACAAAGGGGAAGAGTATTCTTCCGATCAGTTGATTCAATTTATGGAATTCTTGGACTACAAGGCTAGTCCCAGTGTAATTGACACGGTCAGTGAGGATAGGGGCAGTCATGTGGAAGGGGGCTCTGTGGATACTCAGGCCACAGCCGCCCGTGATCACTTGTTTGGCCAGGTTTATGTCAGAAAGCAGAAAGTTGCAATGGAAGATGTTGATAGAACCAATCCCAGTTCTGTGACTTCCCCGAATGATCCAAGTCCATTGAATGAAGAGCTTCTCATAGCATTGCGCAAGGGCACCAGGTCATGTACTTCTCACCCTATTCAGAGATTTGTCTCTTATGCTAAGCTGAGTAAAGATTACAAGTGCTTTATTACGTCTTTATCCCAAGTTGTGATTCCCAGGTCAGTGGATGATGCTAAGGACGATCCCAAATGGCTACAGGCTATGACAGAAGAGATGAGTGCTTTAGCAAAGAACAACACGTGGGAAGTTGTTGATATTCCCAAAAGGACACACTTAGTTGGTTCTAAATGGGTGTTCAATGTGAAGTACAAACCTGATGGCACTATAGAACGGTATAAAGCTCGTCTGGTTGCAAAGGGATTTAGCCAGAAGTATGAGATTGACTACCTTGAGACCTTTGCTCCGGTTGCAAAATTGAAGACGGTAAGGGTCATTTTAGCTCTTGCAGTGCACAAGAAGTGGCGCATGGACCAGCTTGATGTCAAAAATGCATTCTTGAACGGTCGCCTAAAGGAAGAGGTTTATATGAGCATGCCTCCTGGATATGCCCAAGATCGTAAATGTTGTCACCTCAAGAAAGCCTTGTATGGTCTGAAGCAGTCGCCTAGGGCATGGTTTGAAAGACTAAGGATTGTAATGAAGTCAACTGGGTACAAACAAGGAAATGGCGATCACACACTATTCATTAAGCAGAGAAATGGTCTGGTGAGTCTTCTCCTTGTTTATGTTGACGATATGATTGTCACAGGTGATGACGAAGATGAAAAAAGAAAAATGAAGGAAAGGTTAGCTGAGGAGTTCGACCTCAAGGATTTGGGTAAGCTGAGATACTTTCTGGGGATAGAGATTGCTCGTTCAGAGAAGAGGCTTGTTATGAGCCAAAGGAAGTACACTCTAGATTTGCTAAAGGAGACAGGGAATCTTGGATGTAGACTTTTTCTTACTCCAATGGAATCGGGTACAAAGATTAGCATCAAAACTGGCAATATTCTGAATGAGGAAGGAAAAGGTCGATATCAGAGGCTAGTTGGTAAGCTTATCTACCTTACTCTAACTCGCCCTGATATCACGTATGTTGTGAATGTATTGAGTCAATTTATGCATGCTCCTACTGATTGTCACTAGAAGAGTGCAGAAAGAGTGTTGGGGTATCTAAAGAATGACTCAGGGAAAGGACTGTTGTATACTCAGCAAGACAAACTTACTATTGAAGGCTACTCTGATGCAAATTGGGCAGGGTGCACAGACACTAGGAGATCTACTACAGGATATTGTATCTTTCTTGGAGGTAACCTGGTCGTATGGAGAAGTAAAAGGCAAGAAGTGTGTTCGAGGTCCAGTGCTGAGGCTGAGTACAGGGCTGTTGCTATGGGGGTTACAGAGATGCTTTGGTTGAAGATCCTTCTTGTTGACATTGGAATTGAACTGGAAGATAAAATGAAGATGTACTGTGACAACAAGTCGGCGATTAATCTTGCTAATAATCCAGTCTTGCACGACAGAACCAAACATGTGGAGATCGACCGTCATTTTATCCGGGAACGCATTGATTCTAAGGAGCTGATTCTGCCGTATATGAAGTCAGAAGATCAAATCGCGGATGTTTTAACAAAAGGGCTATGTACATCCTCATTTGAAAAGAATGTTAGCAAGCTTGGCATGTTTGACATGTATGCCAAGCTTGAGGGGGAGTGTTAGAATATCTTGTATTAGGGTACCGGGTCTGGATATGGACCCGGACCCTTGGGCGCGGGTACCGAGGTGGCTCGGTACCCTAGGCGGGTCGTCCCCCTTTTATTCTCACTTATGGTGTAATAGTTGATTAAGTGAAATTAATTTTCTCTCCTAGGGTTGCGGTTGTGCACCTAGGTTAGAGTTTCCCCGTGGTTTTTTCCTCTTTCAGAGTTTTTTCCACGTATATCGTGCGTTCCGTTTCTCCTTCTTCTTCGTGCGTTGCATGTTTCTACAATATTCATAAATCATAATCCAAAATTTATCAGTCTTCATTTTCGTTCTCCTCAGTCGCATAATTAACATTCAAAATACATCAGTCTTCATTTTTACAGAATCACTGAATCAGTCACTAAATTTTCCCAATGTCCCAAACAGTGACGATTTTTACAGAATAACTTTGGCAAAATTTCCCCAAAATTGAACACGCTGTAAATAACGCACAAAAAGAAACAAAATTTCTATCAAACATGCTATAAATAACACGCATAAAAGAACTACCTCAACCGATGAGAAAACAAGCAATAACAGAATGTCAGATGCATATGAGAACAAATCTTATACAGGAAAAAGCAGCAACTTGTGCGACGTTTATAGCATCTCCAAGACATGAGGAAATGATGAAAAACAGATTTACATGCTTTAAGAAATGAAGATCTCGCTGGTGGAAACGACGTCTGTCGGCACCAGACAAATGGAAAGAAGAGCGCAATGACAAAAAATAGAAGTCGGCAAAACGGAAGCAAATACCGTCCACAGTCGTCGCCGTTCGTCCACCCAACTCGTTGGTCGCTGCCGTTCGTCTACCCAAGTCGCCGGTGGCCGTACGCCGTCGCCGCCGTTCGTCCACCCAAGTCGCCGGAGATGCTTCCTCTTGTTCGTGAAATGGGTAGAAGGAAGAAGATGTCGAGGGGTTTAGGGTTTTCTTCGACCAATTTAACGTTGGATAATTTTTAAAAGTTGATAAAATCTGAGAACTAAGAATTTGATTAACATTGAAATCTGCCCTAACTCCTCTTTATATAGACTAGAGGAGAGGGAGAAAATACAAGAGAACCATGAAAAGAAAAAGTTATTACAAAAGTACCCTCTTAAACCTAAAACTGATTATAAACATATCTTAACACTCCCCCTCAAGTTGGAGCGTATATGTCAAATAAGCTCAACTTGGAACAACAGCTTTGGAATGGTCCCCTTGCAAGAGCCTTAGTAAAGATATCAGCCGTTTGCCCTGTAGATGAAATGTGTGAGGTACTTACAAACCCCTTTTGAATGATGTCTCTGGTATAGTGACAATCTACTTCAACGTGCTTGGTTCTCTCATGAAACGCTGGATTATTAGCAATAAAAAGTGCAGCTTTGTTATCACATAACAATTGCATAGGAAGAGGTACTTCGACAGTTAGATCCAACATCAAGGATCTAACCCACATGACTTCAGCAGTAGCCTGAGTCATAGCTCTATATTCAGATTCTACACTTGATCTGGCAACCACTGTTTGCTTCTTACTCTTCCATGTAACCAAGTTGGATCCAATAAACACACAAAATCCAGTAGTGGATTTTCTGTCCGAGGGGCATCCCGCATAGTCGGCATCAAACTACACAGATATAGTGAGTAAGGTACCATTCTGAAAGAATAGTCCCTTTCCTGGTGAATTCTTTAGATACCTAAGAATCATCATAGCAGCATCCCAATGAACTTTCTTGGGCTTATCCATAAATTGACTCACTCTGCTAACAGCATAGGCAATTTCAGGTCGAGTAACAGTGATGTATAAGAGCTTCCCAACAACCCCTATATACTGTCTCGCATCAACATCTTCAGTATCATCATCATACAAGCGAGTATTAATATCCATAGGCGTGGATGCAGGTCGACACCCCAGCATCCCTGTCTCTTGCAAAACATCAGTAACGTATTTCCTCTGGTACATGATAAGGCCCTTTCGATTTCTGGCAAACTCAATACCGAGGAAATAACGTAGTTCACCAAGGTCTTTGGTGACTGTTGAAATGAAGAAAAGTTCATGTTTTAGGGGGTTCTGTGTAATATTAAAGAGTTAGAGCTCTCTTTAATATTTTTTTATGTTTTTGCTTATGGTATTGTGTAAATCTCTTGTTTTACCCTAAATCTCTTTTATAATAGAGATTAGGGCATCGTAATGATTTTTGATCTTTCTCAATCTCTCGCCTGCCTCTCTCTCTCTCTCTCCTTCTTTGTCCGCTGCAACATGGTATCAGAGCCAGGGATTTGCTGACGACGACGATGAAGATCTCCCGTGAAGCACCCAGCTACAACGACGAGGATCTCCGCCTCTCTGCCGTGAAGCAACAGCCGACGTCTTCTCACGCAGCTACACCGACGAGGATCTCCGCCTCTTTGTCGTGAAGCAACAGCCGACGTCTTCTTCCACTCGTCTCTCCGTCTCCCTTCAGGCTTGACGTCTTCTTCCACTCGTCTCTCTCTTTATCCTTCTTCGTTCCTTCGTTCGAGTTGCTGTTTTCCAGCAACTGAACCGTTGTGGAGGAGTCTATCCACGCTAGAAAAGATGCGTGAATAGACTCCAGCCGTGGATGTTCAGTATATATCGGCGGCAGCCAAGTGGAGGACTGCCTTCTATGTCGTTTATTACAAGTTGATGGTTTAATTACTGTTGTCGTCCATGATTTGCAAAGATTAATCTATGGTTGAGCTACGTTTGATGCATAAATAGATTAAGGGTTGGTCGATGCTTAGCAGTGGGATTCTTCGTGGTTTTTCTCAGTTGTGGACTGGCTGTTAGCTGAATTGAGTTTTCAGATTGTTGCCTTACTTGCTGTTTTTCTCAGTTGGACAGCAGGTCCTTCGTTGCCCTGCATCTCACGTAGTCGTGTGGGACGTTGGCTCTTGTCTATCAGTTCTTTTTTGATATATAT
>JAANDH010002366.1:9662-22590 GCA_011799765.1 Nymphaea thermarum | reverse complement strand
AAGAGTAAGAAGCAAACTGTGGTTGCCAGATCAAGTGCCGAATCTGAGTATAGAGCTATGGCTCAGGCTACTGCTGAAGTTATGTGGGTTAGATCATTGATGTTGGATCTAAATGTCGAAGTACCTCTTCCTATGCAGTTGTTATGTGATAACAAGGCTGCACTTTTTATTGCAAATAATCCGGCGTTTCATGAGAGAATCAAGCACGTTGAAGTAGACTGTCACTATACCAGAGATATCATTCAAAAAGGGTTTGTAAGTGCCTCACATGTTTCATCTACAGGGCAGACTGCTGATATCTTCACTAAGGCTCTTGCCAAGGGACCATTCCAAAGCTGCTGTTCCAAGTTGAGCTTATTTGATATATACGCTCCAACTTGAGGGGGATTGTTAAGATATGTTTATATTCAGCTTTAGGCGTAAGAGGGCACTTCTGTAATATTTTTATCTTTTATGGTTCTCTTGTACGTTCACCCTCTCCTCTAGTCTATATAAAGAGGAGTTAGGGCTAATTTCAAATCAATCAAGTTTTCTCTCTTCGATTTTATCACCTACTATTCTTCTTCTCTGGATGCAGGTCCCAACAAAACTCCATAGTGTGACCTAGTTTTTTGCAGTGAGTACATTTACGGGAGGAACGAGCAGTTCCCATAGAGGCACGGCTAACGAAGGCTGACCGTTCATTGTGAGACGTGATCCCCCTTTCTCCCATTTATAACCAGCCGCCTTTGCTCTTCAGCTTCAACACGGGAATAAACATCTTCAATACTGAATGATTCTTCAGAGTTAAGAATTTGACTCCTTATATTTTCGAATTCATCGTTCAGTCCGGCTAAGAAAAGGAATATCCTATTCTCCCACTCCTTGGTCATATAATGCATCTGGTCTTGAGGACAACTCCAGATATCATCAGAATGGTAGTCAAAATCCTCCCACTTAGATTTTAATGCGGCGTAGAAATCAGCGACCGAGAGATCCCCTTGTCGATGAGCATACAAGTCCTTCATTAGTTTATACACACGAACTTTTCTCTTCTTTTGACCATACATCTGTTCCAAAATAATCCACATATCTCTCGCAGTCTTCTTACGAAGAATGAGAAGTTGAATATCTGAGGATACTGAATTAACAATTCAAGTTTTTACTTGGTTGTCCTCAAGAAACCAAGTATCCCAAGCGGCGGCGGCAGCGGCAGCGACGGCAGCGGCGGTGGCAGAAACAGAGAGTGATAGAGAGGTCAGGGTTTCACAACCCCAAAAAAAAATTTCTCAAACTCGTCGGCTCTGATACCATGTAGAAATAATAGACGAACAAGAAACGAAGATCGAACACAGATGTAACGTGGAAAACCCTCAACGAGAGGAAAAAAACCACGGGTGAGGAGATCTAGCGCCCACTAGCCGCCAAACTCTCTCTCTCTTAGAAAACTTCATTAACTTGCAAGATTAGGGTTTACAATGGTATAAGTATGCCCAAACCAAGACTCACAGGATCGGGTCCAGACCCGGACCCATACATCAAGATTCGTCAACAGCTGTTATAACTTATAACTGATCGTCAAGTATATACCATTCCTGAAAACGATTAGGTGAAGACGTGTTGTCCGTCTGAGCAAATGGAGGTGTGTTGTCCATCTGAGGCTGCCTCGAATTCACCAATAATCTTGTCACTGTGCGCGTGGCATGCATCATCTCCTTGGCCTAATATTTCAGCATTCAACCATGGATCATATGTATTATCCCTTGCATTGAATGTTGCACGCGGCCGGTCTTCAGATTGTAACATCTATAGGCCTTATAGTTTTCTGCATAACCCACAAATCTGCACATAATAGCTCGATCTTGAAACGTATTTCTTAAGGAAACATCAACATGGACATAACAGACACATTAAAAAACACGTACTTCATCATAATTTGGTTGTTCTTGATGTAAAATAAAGAATGGAGATTTTCATTCAAGTAAAGACAATGGCAGTCGATTAATGACATGAAGAGCAATATGGAAAGCTTCAGTTCATAGATTCATGTGCACATCTGCCATCTGTGTTATGCATCATACCTAATGCACTTTCAACTATGTGTCTATGCTTTCTATCAATAATACCATTCTGTTGTGGTGTGTGAGGGCTGGAAATCTGTCTAGTGATCCCATGATTTAGTAAATACTCGGTAAATTCATTGAAAATGAACTCGCCCCCACCATCACATTGGAAAGCACAATATTACAAGAGTATTTGTTTTGGACTAAGGCATGGAGTTGGGTGAACAAGCGAAAAACCTCTGGTTGGCTTTTCATAAAGTCATCCATGTGTTGGGTCAATAAGAATCAATAAAAATAACATAATATTTGCTCCCAGAGGAAGACGAAATAGGAGCAGCCCCCCAAACATCAAAGTATATGGTATCAAACAACTTAAAAGCTCGCTTATTTATTGAGTGAAAAGGTAAGGCATGGCTCTTACAAATATGACAGCTTGAGCACATGCTAGACTCAATGACAGGACTAAGACAAGACTTATGTAATAATCCGTCTACAACAAGACTTTGAATGAAAAACCGACTACAATAAAGTAAACAATTATGCCAAATGGATGGCTTATCAAATTGTGTTAGATTGACTTCACTCTAACTGGGAAAAGATAAATGTGAAACACATGTCTTGGACACTTTTGGAGCTTCTTCAATGACGTACATATCTCCTTTGTGAACACTCTCAGCGAATGTCTTCTTGGTTCTAGTGTCCTTGACATAATCAGAAGATGAAGTAAACTCAACAAAAGAATGAGTATCATCAATAAGTTTTGACACCAAAATAATATTTTTCTTAACATCCGGAATGATAAGAACATTTTTTAAAGGTAGAGAGGAATGAGCCATGGATACATTTTCCAATATGAAATATTTTGTGATGGGAACCATCTCCTGTGACAATTGAGCCTTTAGCTAAATAAGGAAGAGCACTAGAAAGCTTGCCTACATCATCAGTCACATAGGCTGCGGCACCAGAATCCACATACCATAATCTTTCCTCATTTTGCTTAACATTGACTTTGGACAAAGTTGTCATTAAGATCTGCTGCACATCAGGAGGAATGTTTTGTGTTGGTATTGTGTTCGACACAAGTGGCCCTGTTGCATTATTTTCACGCCTAACCTACTTTCCTTTATTTTGAGGGTCCTGCCAACATTCTAACTTCACATGACCTCTCTTATTGCAATAAAAACAAGTAGGTATTCTTATTGGTGCATTTGTCTGTGCATTTATGTTTGGTGTAGGAAGAATACATCTCCATGTCCCTGCCTGTGAGTTCCAAGATGACTTCCTTGCAAGGCGTGGGCGCTAGTGACCAATACATTGTGACCGCTAGAAGGAGGCAAGTCTTGTCTCTGTATACGCCTTGCTTCATGTTAAATCAATTTTGCTTTCAAGTCTTCAAAAGAAGGAAGAATAGACAACACCTCTAAAGCAGTGCAGAAAACATCAAAATCTGACCCCAATCCACTCAAAGCTTGTTGTACCTTGTCCTTGTCACTGACTGGATGTCCTATGATAGCAAGTTGATCGCTAACATTTTTCATTTCATGCATGTACTCCAAAACTGACAGTGTTCCTCGCTTTATATCTTGAAACTGCCTCTTGAGTTGCAGGAATCTCGCTTCTCATACTTGAGAATATATAGTAGCGAGTACTTTCCATAACTCAAGTGTTGAAAGGTCGTCATCAACACCCGCCAGAACTTCCTCTGATAGCGTGGAGGTAACGTATGCAACAAGAGACTGATCATGAGTCATCCACATCTCATATTCAGGATTGGTTTCTGTGATGGGTTCTTGAACTTGCCCTGCAACATTCTTCACTTCCAGCATGATCCACTCTAATGGCACAGGTGTGGTGTTGTTGAGATGTCCCATAGCGACGATGACTCTTGATAAAGGGAACTATTTGATGTTTCCATGTCAAGTAGTTGGTATCATGGTATGGCTCAGGTTTTGTGAGATGAGTTGAGAGAGAAAGCTAGACGACAAGATAGTTGAGTTGTGGTTTTGATCCATATTTGGGCTTTGAGGCTATATGTGCAAGGATGGGGCAGAAATTGGAAACTCTCATGACAGTTATAGGAATTAGGGCAGACGACTTTGGAAATTAAGGCAGAAAATTTTCACAGCAGTTTTAGGAACTAGGGCAGAAATTAGAAAGATTAGGGCAGAAAACAGCAGTTTCGACATTAGGGAAGAAATCAGAAACTTTTACCAGACATTCTCATTGGCAAAATCTGCTCTGATACCATGTAAAATTTTGATAAATCACCACTAGATGGAGTCTCAAAGAAGACACGAGAGGAAGAGAAGAGAATAAATCTGCACGAGAAAGGAGAGAGAAGAAAAATGAGGGCCTTAGAGTAAGCACCCGCCCCTTGTCATTACCTAAACTAATTACGCTTAACTATTACAAATAAAATACACAAAAGAACAATAAATATTACAAGTTTGCCACCACTCATGTGCTATGGGTCAGGTCTGACTTGACCCAACCATAAACTTAACACTGGGTTGCCAAATGTTCATGGAGATAGGAAAAGACAACAATTTCTGCAACAAAATGTTCAGAAAAAGTTGAAACAAGTATAATTAAAATGTGACAGAATTTTACTTCTGAAGTAAATACAAAGCAAAAGAACTGGTATAAATTTTAGGCATACAACAAAAAGGGTGTACCTGAATTGCATTATGTGCAATGTATCTTTGTCTGCTTCGGTGGAAACTGACATCCACACGTTCCCAGGGTACCTGAGTTAGACCTCTAATCATCTTCTCTGTGTACAGATGAAGCAATGGTCAAATACTTTCAAATGCCAGGAAGCCAAGAAACATAATTTTAAATTGTAAGGTCAATATTCTTTTGCAAAAAACTAGAAACGAATTTTGCATATTAACAAGAAATTGCCCAATTTCATTGAATAATTTGTATATGTTACATGAGGCCAAGGAGAAGAGAAGAGGTCGAGAGAGAGAGACGGTGAGAGAAATCGTACTATTCCATTAACCCTAATCTCTGATTAAAAGAGATTGGGGGGCAATAGAAAAATAATAACATGCAGGTCCTCAAGAAATATAAAAGATAACAAATAAGACATGGAATTTCCTAAAATTTCAAAAAGATACCTAACCTATGTCACACGGATACGGGTACGGGTATCCTATGGATACGGGTACGGGTACGAGGGATACGGCATTTTCAAAATTATAGGATACGTGGATACGACAAATATTATATTCAAAAAAATAAAAAAAACATGAAATTAATAATTCACTCTTACAATCTCATAAACTCATAAGTCATAACCAATCTCATAACTCATAAGTCATAGCTGATTTAATTTCAAACATGAAATTAAACCTTTTCAGTTTAATTTCAATAAAAAAAACATGAAATTAAACCTTTTCAGTTTAATTTCAAATTCNTATCACATATTCATCATCGTCTAGCATCATGAACAACAACGAAGGCAAAATCCCCAAATCGGCAAAATCCCCAAATCCCCAAAGTTGAAACCCTAACTTCTATTATCGAAAATAAGCGACAAAACGTATCCTTATCTGTTGCAGCCTGCCGCCGGACGCCACCGGAAGTCGCCGTCGATCGCCGGAGGTCGCCGTCGCCTGCCGCGGAAGCCGTCGGGCGTCGAGGGAAGGTCGAGGGTAAATGAGCTTACTTAAAACAAAAAGTGGGATAAAAAAATGGGTTATAAAAGTGTTTTGGATCGGGTCTGACCCAGACCCGATCCAAAACGTATCCAGCCGTGTCGCCGTGTCGGTATCCCCGTGTCGGCGTGTCGACACCGGTACTCGACCCTTCCAGACGTATCCGTGTGACATAGTACCTAACCCATCAACTAATATTCTAACACCCCCTCAAGCGGGAGCATAGATGTCAATCATGCTCAGCTTGTCTTAACCTCTCGTAAACTCGCCAATAGGTAGTGCCTTGGTGAGTAGGTCTGTTGCCTGGTTCTCTGATGAAACATGCACTGTAGAAATAACTCTTCCTTGCACCAAATCCCTAATGAAGTGACAATCAACCTCGATATTTAAGAGTTTAGGAACATATCTTTATAAATAAGGGTTTTATTTATGGACCTCTTTTGTAATTTGTTACTTTACCCTAATTCTCATTTAACATGAGATTAGGGCAACTTTAGTGAATACGACAGAAAGTTCTCTCTCTCTCTCTCTCTCTCTCTCTCTCTCTCTCTCTCTCTCTCTCTCTCTCTCTCTCTCTCTCTCTCTCTCGTTCTCTTCTCTCCTCTCCCTTGGCTGCACGTAACATGGTATCAGAGCCAGGTTCCGATCCTGGGACCTATGGGTTATGGGCCCACCACGCTTCCGCTGCGCCACTCTGATTTTGGGACTGAAACCTCTCTCACCGTGCTCATCCTCTGTCTCTTTCTCTTCCTCTTCTTCTATTCTCGTGGATAGTTCTGAGAGCACGATAGGCTGAACGTGCATATTAGGCTCGATCTAGGGTTTTCTTAAGCAAAAGATTAAAAACCCTAGATCGATGCCCTGTTGAAGTGGACGTAGATGGACGTTGCAGGTGTCTCCCTCACGTGGCAGAAGTTTCCTTTGTGGTCGGTGGTCACTACTTGGTGAATGGAAGTCGCTGCAGCCGTGGAAATTACAACCTTTTTTTTATCAACCGAGGATCTGCCCTAGGGTTTTGTCAGCCGTGGATATGTCCTTCCTCTTGTTGGATGTTGTTGCCGTCCTTCCTTTTGTTGGATATTGCAGCCGTGAATACGAATTCTTTCTTTATTGTGGATCTGCCCTAGCTGGTGTTGGATGTTGCAATAGTCGACCTGCTCTAAGTTTCAGTCAGCCGTGGATTAAAATTCCTTCATCATATGCATACTTTATCGTCCCTTTCTGCGGTATATATATATATATATATATATATATATATATATATATATATATATATATATATATATATATATATATATATATATATATATATATATATATATATTAGTGTTGTTCTTTTTTTGTGGGGGTTGTGATGGAACCTGGACAGCCGTCTAATATGGGAGACAATTCTAAGATCGAGTCTCATACTGAATACAAGGTGGTTGGGAATCCTTTCTTCTATGGTTCTACTGTGAAATTAGATGGTCACAACTATGAAATCTGGTCACGAATGTTTATGATGTCTGTAGTAGGACATCGGAAAGACCATATCATTGATGAAGATGAACCTAGTGTTAAAACTGGGAAATATACCACATGGAAAGAAGATAATAGTATTGTTATGTCCTGGATCATGAATAATGTGCAGACGGATATAGCTCATACTTTTGCCTACTATACGACGAATAATGTGCAGACGGATATAACTCATACTCTTGCCTACTATACGACTGCCAAACATATGTGGACGTTCTTGAGACAGACTTATTCTCATGACAAGAATGTCTCAAAAATTTTACAACTTGAGGAAGAGTTACTTAAACTGCAGCAAAGTGAATTGGAACTATCTCAATACTTTGCTTCAGTTAAAGCTGCGTATGAACGATTGAAGGCTCTTCGACCTCCATGTCAGACATGTTACAGGACACAGGGATGCTGGGAGCTAAACCTACAACTCTTCTTATGAACCCACGGGTACACCTATTTGATGATGACTCGAAAGAGGTAGCTTCTCATGCATACAGATCATTGATTGGTAAGCTTCTCTATGTGACAGTAACTCGACCAGACATTAGTTTTGCTGTGGGAAAATTAAGCCAATTCATGGAAAACCCAAGAAAATCACATTGGGATGCAGCTATGTTGATTGTCAAGTACTTGAAGTCCTCCCCTGGCAAAGGACTTTTCTTTAAAAATGGTATATCTCTTGATGTCAAAGCTTATAGCGACGCAGATTATGCAGGCTTAGTTGATGATAGTAAGTCCACCACAGGTTTTTGTGTGTTTGTGGGAGAAAATCTCATCTCTTGGAGAAGTAAGAAACAAAATGTTTTTCTAGATCAAGTGCAGAGTCTGAATATCGTGTTATGGCTCAAACGGCTGCTGAAATGACATGGTCTAGATCCTTACTTGAGAGTCTCGGTATTCCAACTTCTACTCCTATGAAGATGTTTTGTGATAACAAAGCGGCTACCTATATTGCCAATAATCCAGTATTTCATGAGAGGACAAAGCACATCGAAGTAGATTGCCACTATATTCGCGATATGGTTCAAGAGGGAATTATCTCAACTATACATGTAGCCTCTGAAGATCAAGCCGCTGATATCTTCACCAAAGCCTTGCCTATTGCAGAATTTTCTAGATGTTGTGACAAGCTGAGCATAATTAACATCTATGCTCCAGCTTGAGGGGGAGTGTTGAATAATATGTGTTAGGTGGTATTTTTGAATATTTAAGAGTTTAGGAACAGCTCTTTATAAATAAGGGTTTTATTTATGGACCTCTTTTGTAATTTGTTACTTTACCTTAATTCTCGTAATAAGTATCATCAAAATTATGCTCAACAAAAGTAACATTTCTTGAAGTCTTGATACGTTTAGTTGTTGGATCATAGCATCGAAAAATTTTTATATTCATCAGCATATCCAACGAATCTACATTGAATAGCTTTGTCTTGAAACTTGTTCCTCAAGGCAGCATCAAGGTGAACATAGCATACACAGCCAAAAACCTTCAATTTCTTATAATTAGGTTGTTTGCCTAAGAGTGTGAAATATGGCGATTTAGACATCAAGAGTGTCATAGGCAAACAATTTATTATGTATACAGTTGTATGGAATGCTTCAATCCATAAGGAAATGTTGACATTAGTATCATGCATCATGCTCATGGCGCTTTCAACTATATGTCGATGTTTGCGCTCAACTACACCATTTTGTTGTGATGTGTTAGGGCAAGAGATTTGTCTAGTTATCCCTTTTTCACGTAGTCATTCAATAAAATCAAGTGAGGAATATTCTCCCCCACCATCACATTGAAAATATACCATGTTGTATGAAAATTTGGTTTGGCATAGAAGTTTCAAAATATGTGGAGTACTTCTGATTTGTTTTTCATGAAGTAAATCCAAGTGAATCGTGAATAAGAGTCAATGAATAAGATATAATATCGTGAACCAAACATGGAATCAATAGGGTTTGCTCCCCAAACATCAGAAAAAATAATTTCAAAGGGTTTGGAAGCTCTTTGATTTATATTATGAAAAGGTAAAATATGACTCTTACAAAGTTCACCGCTTGAACATTTTTTGACACTTGAAGTAAGAGGTAAGCTTGATCTTGGAATGAAACTATCTGTAACAAGTTTTTCAATAAAATGTTGACCACAGTGACCTAACCGATTATGCCACAGATCAGATTCCAAAAATTGGTTAGATCCCCTTACTTTTGATTGAAAATGGCAAGGACTTGGAACTGGTGACGTATTATGAGAAGGAGAATGTCTTCATCATATACCAAAGGTGGACGAATCTTTGGGTAGACATTCCTTGAGGACATACATATTCCCTTGACGTTCCACTTTAGCGAACTTTTTCTTCGTTTGGAGGTCTTGACATAAACAGAAGAAGGTGTGAATTCAACAGAAGAGTTTGTATCATCAATGAGTTTAAAAATGGATACGATATTCTTTTTGATATTGGGAGCAAGAACAACATTGAACAATGATAGAGAGGAAGATGACAAAGGAATATGTGCATTTCCAATATGTGTAATGGGATGAGATTTTCCATCACCTATTATAATGCAATTTCTACCATAGTGAGGGGATAAGTTAGTCAATTTACCTGTGTTTCCTGTCACATGGGTGGCTGCACCTGAATGCAAGAACCATTCTCCCTGCTCATTTTGCTTTATAGTCATCTTGGAGAATGCGGCCATCAATAGTTGCTGCATATCGTCGGCGGTGGTTTTAGCATTTTGTCCTCCTTGTTTGTAATTGTTAAGATATGTTTATATTCAGCTTTAGGCTTAAGAGGGCACTTCTGTAATATTTTTCTCTTTTATGGTTCTCTTGTACTTTTACCCTCTCCTCTAGTCTATATAAAGAGGAGTTAGGGCAGATTTCAAAGTTAATCAAGTTATTAGCTCTCTGATTTCATCATGGTATCAGAGCTCCAGGCGTCTCCTTCTCCTCAGCGAGCCGTCGCCGTCTGAGCGGCGCCAGCCACCGCCGCCTCACCGGCGTCAGCTGCCGCCGCCCGCCGTTGACCCTTGTCGCTTCTCCGCCCGTGGTCTCTCCAGCCGCTGCCTGTTGCCTCTTCACCAGGCGCTTCTTCATCGCCGCCCACCAGTTATCGCCTCCACTGCCGCCCGTTGTCATCGCCCGACTCCTGCTAGTCATTTCACGTCGCCCGTCGCACGCTGCCCGTCTCACGTCTTCACCAGGCGCTTCTCCATCGTCGTCGCACGCTGCCCGTCTCACGTCTCCACAGCCGCTGCCCGTCTCACGTCTTCACCAGGCGCTGACTGAGTACGCCGCCCGTCTCACGTTCGTAGCAAGCCTCTGTTCCTGTCGCTCGTCATCGTTTCACGTCTCCCGCTCGTCGCCTGCGCCCTCTACTGAAAGCGCCGTCTGCCTCTCAACGCCTGTCGCTAGTTGCCAGTTCTTCGTCGGCTTGCTATTCTGTACGCTGATCTTCTTCTCAGCGTTGTCTGCAGTTGCCCTGGCAACCTCCATTGCCGCTGATCATAGGTGTTGCCTCTGGTATATCTATTTTCGCAGTTCTTCGTCAGCTTCGTCTCTACTGAAATAGCATGTTGTCAGCTCTATTTCTGTGATCAGCGTTCTCAGTTTTATTCCGGCTGTTTGCTTCTCTCAGCCGATCAGACTTATGGCTTCTATCGTGTGTTTGACTGCATATTGCTTGATGATTAGCATGTTGTCCCTACATATGTAATTGTATTTTTGCCTGCACTTCTTATTCCGTGGCTCGGTTTCCTCCTTTGTGTTGAAAGATGTCTGAAATTAGCAGTGAGGCTAATACTTCTTCCTTCGTATCTTCGGGAGAGATGAAGAGTTCCCCGTTTTCTAGACTTATCACCAAAATGAATGGAGGTAATTACGAGATGTGGGCAATGCAAGTGAAACGTACCTTGATTGCTCATGACAAGGAGCATCTTATATTGGAGCCCGAGCCCGTACAGAAGGTAGGAAAATATACTACATGGTTTAAAGATAACTCTCTCGTTATGGTATGGATTGTTGGCACTCTTTCTCAGGACATTGCCAACGAAGTCTTGCACAAGGAAAGTGCAAAGGACATGTGGGACTCTCTTGCAGCCACTTATTCGCAAGCAAGAAATGAAACCAGAATTATGCAGCTACATCATGACATTCATCAGATGCGCCAAGATGGTCGGCCCCTTCATACTTACTACTCTAGTCTCAAGTCCATGTTTGAGAGACTGAACAACTACTTTCCTGCATGTAAGTGTGAGCAACAGAAGGCATATAGAGATATGCTTATGGTTGGGGTATTCCTCTCAGGATTAGATTCGGTCTATGAATCCGCGAAGAATCAGATGCTTACCAGTCCCTCGATTCCTCCGATTGATAAGGCTTATAGTAGACTAAGCAGAATTCGTATCCCTGTAGCGAATGTTCCTGATACCACTTCTGCTATGCTTGCTACTCGTGGCAGAGGTGGGTCATTCTTTCCTAGAGGACGAGGAGGAAGTGGTCCTCCTACTTCGCGCCCTGTATGTCAGTTTTGTCATCGCATTGGCCACACTGTGGATAAGTGTTGGCAGAAACATGGTCGTCCTGCTTTTGCTAATCAGACTGCTTCTACTGAGTCTCCAGAGCAGCTTAAGGCGCAGCATACCGCCCCCTCTAGTGAGTTACGTGTAGATGATCTTCTCTCTCAGTTGCGCAGCTTGATTGGCGATAGACCTCAGCATGCCCTTGATCCGACCACCACTACTGTCACTACTGCTGCTAGTGCTTTTTCTTCTGGTATGTACTCTGCTTTTACAGCTTGCCCTGCTACTGACACGACAGATTGGCTCATTGATTCTGGTGCATCGACACATCTATGTGGAGACAAGGCACAGTTTACTTCCTATGTCTCTGCTCCACCTGGCCGCTCAGTTATTCTAGCCGATGGGAAATATTCTCCAGTTGTTGGACAGGGAGAAGTCCAACTTACTTCGTCATTGCCATTACAACATGTTCTTCATGCACCAGAATTCCCACATAGTCTTCTTTCTATCAGTCAGATTACCAGAGATTTGCATTGTCATGCTATATTTGATTCCTCTTCTCTTGTGTTTCAGGATATACTGACGGGCAGGGTGATTGGCAGTGGCCGTGAGCAGGGAGGTCTCTACAGGCTAGTGCACCCCATTCCGTTTGCTGGGTCTACCTCTTCGGGATCCTCTTCGTCTTCAGCCTATACTTGGCATTTGCGCTTTGGACATCTACCATTTCAGAAATTACTTCATGTTCTTCCCCAGCTGTCTCCTCAGTCATCCTTTCAATGTGAGCCTTGTCAGTTGGGCAAGCATCATAGGTCATCGTTTCCCTTGCGGCCCGGTAGAAGTAGAAAGTCTGTTTTTGAGTTACTTCATTTTGATGTTTGGGGCCCGAGTCATACACCTGACCTTCAAGGTCATAGGTATTATCTTGTTGCTGTTGATGACCACAGTCGTGTTAGTTGGGTCTTTCTTATGAAGAATAAATCTGAAGTCTGTCCTGTAATAAAAAATTTTATCAATGAAATTCTGACTCAATTTGATACTTGTGTCAAAACTGTGCGTTCTGACAATGCTCTTGAATTTTGTGCTTCTTCTCTAGAGCAATTTTTCAAAGATAAAAGTATCATTCACCAGACCTCTTGTGCTTATACCTCCCAACAAAATGAGGTTGCAGAGCGCAAACACCGTCATATCCTTGATGTTG
>JAANDH010002364.1:0-11525 GCA_011799765.1 Nymphaea thermarum | reverse complement strand
TGAAATACCTGAGGTCATAGAGGTTCCCAATTTCAGTGATGAGGCTAAACGTTTTCTGGAAAACTTAGTCCTGAATTTTAGTCCAGATGATGCTTCAGAAGTGAAGAAGATAGAGAAAGTTACTAACCATGATGTCAAGGCAGTGGAGTATTTTCTAAAGGAAAAATGCAGACCTCACGTCGAGGTTGGGAAGGTCGTTTTCGATGTCCTTTTTGTTTATATAGGCTTGAAATTGATGCTTTTATTTTTCATTGAGTAATATGTACTTGATGTGTGAAATTCTAAAACCATGCGTTTACAATTTGACATCTCCTACAATTTAATTTTTTCCTTCTTTGATTCTGCATGGAATTTATAGAATAGTTTGCAAATGAAATCAGAATGTAGCTGCTATAAAATTTGAATAATCTTTCAGCAGTTTGATAATTGATTTGATTTACTGTGAGACTGGTGTGGGATTTTTACTGCGGTTGGTGACATCTTAATATCTGAGAATGATTATGCTGCTCTTTTATAAGACCTGTTTCCTTGAAATTTTACAGAATCATCCTATTTTCTTTATTGGAGAAGTGGCCAAACAAAATGATATTCAAGCACTAAGGTAGGCCATATCTCGTGTTGTTATTGCCTGTAGTCTTTTGCTTTCTGATACAAAGGGCAGAAATTATATGTATAAATGATCATTAGATTCTCTACTGCTAGTCATATGGCATTTTGTTTGTTCATGTTGTTGTTCTATAAAATGGAAACAGGTGACCAGAAAATAGTTTAAAAATGTTGAGTAGAACCAATCCTCAGAGCTAGACTTAACTGCTTCATGGTCTTCATCGAGCCATTTTAAAATAAAAAACATCATACAATGAATTCCCTTTCACTTTATTTCTTCAGTATAGGAATAATTAATTTCCTGCTTCATGGGCGCAAGAAGAGACATCTGCGCACCTATCAGATTAAACAGAGTATTTACTCTATGACGCAGGGGGATCTGTCTGTTGCTGCCTTCTATGCAGCCCTGAAGACCAAATGGGAGGAGCTCGATTATCATGTGACTGATGAGTAGAAGTGTGGTTCAGACCATTCTCTTTACTGGGAAAAGGAATGGATGGATCACACGTTTCTGTTCCTTGGAGGTCTGCGGGATGAGTTTGAGGCTATACGTAGCCAGATTCTTAATGGTGATGAGATTTCGGGTATCGAGGAAGTCTATGCTCGTGTTGAGTCAGAGGAACAACGTCGCCAAGTGATGCATCTCACCACCGGCAGTGTTCCTTCTGCCTTTGTCAGCCGTGCCTCAGGGACAGTGCAACGTCCTGCTCGGCGTTGCACTCACTGCAACAAGTTGGGTCATTCTGCAGATTTCTGTTGGGATCTTCATCCCGAGAAGAGGTTGGTCAGAGGTCGGCCTCCCTCTGGCAGGCGTAGCCCCTCTTTGTCTGATTCCAGTCAGGGCACTCCTTCTAGTGGTGTGAAGACCAAGTTATCCCCTGATCAACTCAAGGAGCTCCAGGCGTATATTGGCCGCTTATCGACTACCCCTGAGGAGTCCTCCATGTCTGATGGAGCTAAGCTTGCCCAAGCCCTCGTTGCCTCTACTGATCAAGGTAACCCTTCTCTTGGCGATTGGATAGTTGATAGTGGTGCCACTCACCACATGACAGGAGATTCTAAACTTTTTCAAGATTATTAACTTTCCTCTGGCAAACAACGTGTCTCTATGGCTGACGGGTCGTCTATCTCTGTGGCTGGGCAAGGGAGCTTATCCCTCTTGAACAAATACCGTCTTCATGATGCCCTGCATGTTCCAAATATTCCTGTGAACTTACTCTCTGTCAGCAGTATTACTAAAGAATTAAATTGTAACCTGATTTTTTCTGCTGATCATTGTTCCCTGCAGGACTTGGTGACATGGAAGAAGATTGAGATTGGTTCGGTTACTGATGGGCTCTATAGGCTGTCGGTTCAAGTTGCTTCAGCTTTGATTTTAGCCACGAGTGGTCACTTGTCTGGTGTGGATGCTAGATCTACAGTTGTGCGATGGCACGAGCGTCTTGGACATCTTCCGTTTCAGTTAATAAAGAAGTTGTTTCCCCATTTGTTTGCTTCTGTCTCCATTGACTCATTCACTTGTGAAGTCTGTCAAATGGCAAAACATGTTAGGGCTTCATACCCTATTTCTTTTAACCAAACCACTCATCTGTTTGCCTTAGTTCATTCCGATGTTTGGGGTCCTTCGGGAGTACCCACGTGTGGTGGTTGTCATTATTTTATGACACTTATTGATGATTATTCTAGATGTACATTCGTGTACCTGTTGCGAGAACGTAGTGAGGTTTCTACTGTTGTGAAAAACTTCGTTGCCTTTGTTCAGACTCAATTCCATACTTCTGTTCAAGCTTTCCGCACGGATAATGCTAGGGAATATGTCTCTCAATCCCTTGATGAGTTCTTGAAAGGCAAGGGCATTGTTCATGAAACCTCTTGTAGTTACACCCCTCCTCAAAATGGTGTAGTTGAGCGCAAAAATCAACATCTGTTAAATGTGACTCGGGCTATTATGTTACAACGCCATGTTCCTAAACGGTTTTGGAGTGATGCACTTCTAACTAGTGCACACCTTATTAACCGTATGCCTACTAGGGTGTTGGATGGTTAGTCCCCTTATTCTATCATGTGGCCCACTCAGAATCCGTGGCCTCTTACCCCTCATGTCTTTGGGTGAAGTTGTTTTGTACATAATCATAGCCCTACTCTCAAGAAACTTGATTTCCGGTCTCTTAAAGCTGTTTTCTTGGGGTATTCTTCCACTCAGAAGGGGTACAAATGTGTGGATCCCACTACTTCAAAAGTTTATGTTTCCAAGGATGTCACATTTCATGAACATGAGTCGTACTTTTCGGTGAATCCTCTTCAGGGGGAGTGTCTTGGGAACAAAGGGAAGGAGTATTCTCCTAATCAACTGATTCAGTTTATGGAGTTTTTGGATTACAAGGTTAGTCCCAGTGTGAGTGCCACGGTCAGTAATGAGATGGATAGTCAGATGGAAGGGGTCACGGCTGCTGCCCGGGATCATTTGTTTGGCCAGGTTTATGTCAGAAAGGAGAAAGCTACAGTGGAAGAAGATGTTGTTGAAGATGATAGAACCAATCCCAATCCTGCGATCTCCTTGGATAACCCAAGTCCACCTAATGAAGAGCTCCCCATTGCACTGCGCAAAGGCACCAGGTCATGTACTTCTCACCCTATTCAGAAATTTGTTTCTTATGCTAAGCTCAGTACAGATTACAAGTGTTTTATCACATCCTTATCCCAAGTTGTGATTCCCAGGTCAGTGGATGATGCTAAGAATGATCCCAAGTGGTTACATGCTATGACAGAGGAGATGGGTGCGTTAGCAAAGAACAAAACGTGGGAAGTTGTTGATATCCCTAAAGGGACACACTTAGTTGGCTCGAAGTGGGTCTACAATGTGAAATACAAACCTGATGGCACAGTAGATCGATATAAAGCTCGTCTAGTTGCGAAGGGGTTCAGCCAGAAGTATGGGATCGACTATCTTGAGACCTTTGCCCCCGTTGCAAAGTTGAAGACCGTGAGAGTCATTCTAGCTCTTGCTGTGCACGAGAAGTGGCGCATGGACCAGCTGAATGTTAAGAATGCGTTTTTGAATGGCCATCTGGAGGAAGAGGTTTACATGAGCATGCCTCCCGGGTATGTACAAGAGGGAAAGTGCTGTCATCTCAAGAAAGCTTTGTACAGCTTGAAGCAGTCGCCTAGAGCTTGGTTTGAGAGACTGAGGGTTGTTATGAGGTCTACTGGGTACAGGCAAGGAAATGGAGATCATACTCTATTCATAAAGCAGAGAAATGGGCTGGTTAGTCTTCTCCTTGTTTACGTGGATGACATGATTGTCACTGGCAGTGATGAAGAAGAAAACAGAAAAATGAAGGAGAGATTAGCTAAAGAGTTTGACCTCAAGGATCTGGGTAAGCTGAGGTACTTTCTGGGGATAGAGATTGCTTGATCAGAGACAAGGCTGATTATGAGTCAAAGGAAGTACACTCTTGACTTACTGAAGGAAACTGGTAAGCTTGGTTGTAGGCCTTATCTTACTCCTATGGAGTCCGGGACTAAGATAAGCATCAAGACGGGCACTGTTCTGAATGAGGAAGGAAAAGGGCGATATCAGAAACTTGTTGGTAAGCTTATCTATCTTACCCTTACTCGCCCTGATATCACGTATGCTGTGAATGTGCTTAGTCAGTTTATGCATGCTCCTACTGATTGCCACTGGAAGAGTGCAGAAAGGGTGTTGGGGTATCTAAAGAATAACCCAGGAAAAGGGCTGCTGTATACCCGACAAGATGAACTTACCAATGAAGGCTATTCAGATGCAGATTGGGCAGGTTGCACAGACACGATGAGGTCCACTACTGGGTATTGTATCTTTCTTGGAGGTAACCTGACTGTTTGGAGGAGCAAGAGGCAAGAAGTGTGTTCGAGGTCTAGCGTTGAGGCTGAGTACAGGGCTGTTGCAATGGGGGTTACAGAGATGCTGTGGTTGAATATTCTTCTGACTGATATTGGCATGGAACTGGGAGATAATGAAGATGTACTGTGACAACAAGTCAGCGATTAATCTGGCCAATAATCCGGTTCTTCATGACAGGACCAAACATGTGTAGATTGACCGTCATTTTATTCGGGAACGCATTGACTCAAAGGAGCTAATTTTGCCATACATGAAATCTGAAGATCAAGTGGCTGACGTCTTAACTAAAGGGCTTTGTATTTCTTCATTTGAGAAGAATGTTAGCAAGCTTGGCATGTTTGACATGTATGCCAAGCTTGAGGGGGAGTGTTAGAATATGTTGTTATAGGAACCGGGTCCATATCTGGCTCGGTACCCTAGGCGGCATCTCCTCTCTCTCCTTTATATTGTCACTTAAGTGTAACTGTTGAGATTAAGTGAAATATATTTTCTCTCTCCTAGGGTTGCGGTTGTGCACCTAGGTAGAGCTTCCCGTGGTTTTTTCCCTCGTTTGAGGTTTTTCCACGTACATCGTGTGTTCGTCTTCTCTTCTTCCTCTTCGTGGTTTGTGTTTCTACAATATGAATGGTTTAGAAAGACTGTTAGTCATTTGTTTTGAAAATGTGACGCATTTGCATGTGCATGCTAGAATGGATATCTGTTTAGGACAGATGAGGCGGGGTATCGAGTCGAGTGTCTCCTCGACCCCAATTATGCATTAAAAAGCATCATAGAATGATAACTGCATAGGACAGCTACGAGCCAACCGCAGATCGATACTACTCTCTGTGGATTGGCTAAGTTTTTCAAAGATGTGATTGATGTGAGGATTGATGTTATGATTGATATGAATGTGTATATTGTTGCATGTGCATTGCCATGGGCAACGATGCAAATGGATGAAATAGAGGGTAGTTGTACCTGGATCGTATGACGGCTAGCAATGACTGTACTGTATGTATAGACCTCGTGTGGAGGCAATTGGAGGTGTGGGTACACTCGAGAAGTGTACCAACCTCATGAGCTAGCCAGTCAATTGTGAATGTGTTAATCTAATGTTAATAAAGAATGACTAAAAGATGAGAGGCCAGTGGGATGTGACTATGTGATTGGGAGACGTCCCCTCTTTGTTTTGCCACTGGTCTCGCCTGTCGGAGCACAGGCGGTGCAAGGCCCCAGGGTACTGGTGTGTGTTGTGCTTGGAGCGTGGGCTCCCCGCCTTCCCAACCTGGGTGTCCTAGGGAAGGCTGAGTGTCTCACCTTGGACTTCACACAGCCAAGGATGAGTGCTCTACCGTTGCAGCGGATGAAATGGATCCATACTGTTATGGGCCACCACGGGGGTTGTCTCTCGGATGTAGGCCGCCCATGGTGTGCACGTGCCTGTGTTGCACCCACAGGAACTGTTAATTCACTGAAGTTAATGAAATGTAAAGTATTTGAATGAAATGTATGTGAATGAAATGTGAATGAGAATGATGCGTTATTTCTGAATTGCACCTTGCCATTGAAGGTGATATTGTGGCCTTTGTACGTTGTGGTATATATGAGGGTTTCTGGATAAGTTATATGACTGTGTGCCCTACCACAACATGATAGTAAATTGTTTTGTAGTTAAAGTAAATGAGGAGAATGTGATTGTGAATGTGAATGAAATGAATGAGACTTGTGTGTTTAAGCATGCTTTGCGTGTGATTTGAAATTGTATTACTGTGACCATTGAGGGGTCTTTACATATCGTGGGCTATGTTAGGGGCATTCTTGTCAATGATTTGACTATGTTCTGTCACGACATGATGATGATTTGCTCTTATAATTGTGCTTTATCTCATAGTTGAGCCCATACCTAAAGGGTTTGGGGATTTGCTGGCTTGTTGCCATACTGCGGAGGCTAAGCTTTCAGTTGTCTTTCTTTTCAGGTTTTGGCGGACCTGGGGCAGCAGGTTGATCAGATGGCTTCACTCACGTCCTATTGGGGAGGTTTTGGGTCTTTGGTAGTGTCGGCGCGTCATGGTTTGGTCTTTTGATGTCTTATTTTTGTTAGGCATCAAAGTTGTGGTTTGAGACATTTTTGTCATACACATAGATGTGATTGTGTATGAATTGAAATTGTTATATAAATGAAAGTTCGCCCCATTGTTTTGAATTGTTTGGCTCATCGTCTTTTTGAACTGTTGGGTAGTCACACCTAGATGTTTGATGTTTAAAAGAAAGAAAAAAAAATGTTTGAGTGTCAAAGGGTCGGGGTGTAACAGTACTCTTTGGTTTCTCCAAATTCAGACCTCGATTAAATGGAACCAACATATTCGTGTCTAGTGATTTACAAATTTGCTCATCCGATGACAAAATTCAGTTAAGTGATTTGCATGCAATGTTGTCTCTTTTTATATTCAAATACTTATAAAATGCACAATTTTTAGGCCACATATTTATAGATCTGCATACTTTGCATCTTAGTGGACAAAAATGCACAATCATATGTAAACAAAATGTGCAAATTATGTGTATCAACTTCAAGTGGCTGGTGCAGCTGCAAATCTCTTTAGCAGGTTGTTGACAACAGCCTTGCTCGAGTGTTTCTCTCTGTCTCTCTCTCCCGTCCCCTCTTTTGTCTTCCCTCCTCCTCCCTTCTTTTGCAGCAACCAAAGCACTAATCAATTTAAGATTCAATCGTCACAATGTTGAAGAATTTGTGGCCTTTTATTGCATTTTTCATTTTCTGATAAATGCTTTAACTGCAAGCCTTTAAGCAATTCAATTAAAGAACAGAAACGAACCATAAGATGAAAACATCGTGCATTTTACTTTGTCATGCTAGTGTGCATGAACTTATCCATGAAAATTTAGGAGAATCATACTTACTCACCACCTAAAAATGCTTAAGCCTCCTTACCCAAAACAAATTTGTGCAGAACATAATGGCATATTTTACATATTTCATAATTGACGCATAGTTTACAGATTTTAGCCATGTCTTTGGTTTACATTGGATACATACAGCTCTACTGAAAAAATATAACCATTATGCAATTAAACCAAGTACATTGCTAGTCAAGAAACTCAGTCATACATTACATTACAATGCAAGGTTGCAAATCTGCAAGGTGCATACATACAACACCAGGTTCAAGCTATAGTGCAGCTAGTGTCCGTTCATTTTTGCCTGCTTATCTAGATATGCACAATAACATCATCCCATTCGCTAGATACTTGTGCTTGTGCAAGAATAACGATGTAGATCTTGATTACCTTCTCTCAAACTTGGGTGGAGGACCAAAGAGGACTATGTGATCTTAGATGCCAACATGTGCAATGAATGTTCAATGACTAATTGGACAAATCTTACTTGCTGTTGCAGAAATACTTCCTTTATAGTTTGTTCTCATTGAAAAAACATCTTGCGCAAAGTCAACCCAAAGACAGAAAGTTCATAGATAGTATTGACTATCTTCGTAAATACCCCTGCTTCAACACATGGAAAGTGGCCACTAACGGTTAATCGTGTTCATATGTAACTTGAATGCAGCATGGCAGTCTCCACAAACACGTAGACTCTTGAATGCCCGAGTAGGCCTTCCTGGAGCTGTGTTTAGGATACCAACAGCAACGACTATCTTCTCGGTGAGTTGAAGTAAGTACTGCATATTTGGTTCCTTTTTTCCCAACATGAAGAACAAAGTATGTATTTGGTATATATAACAAATTTAATTTTTTATTCTCCAGCTTGGTTCTTAACAATTTTGTTTGTGGACAAGAAGTACTGCCAACATAGACAGTTGCGAAACCAGCTTAAATGATTCGTGAATGCACTTGCGGGCCAAGTTTCAAACGTTCCAGCTTTGTGCAGGCTGAAACAACACTTGTAAAACAAATTTCATATGGTTTAAACCTATCCAACTCCATATCCAAGCACAAACCAGGTGGCCTCTTCTGAAGACCAAGGTTGAACGCAAAGAGCGATCCTCAAAGTCTAGGCAACCCCTTTTTCGGGCATATCAGCAAACAGTGGGGGTGCATTTTTCAACAATGAGGCAGATAAGCTAACGGAGCGGCCCCCTCTCCCTCTCTCTGGCCTACGCACACACGCACGCAGCCCCTCTATGTGTCGGACCATGGCTTAGGCAGCCCCACTGAGGGAAAACTAAGCGAGAAAGAGAGAATAGACCACCAGAAAACCCCTCTCCGCGTCGGCCATGGCCTATGCAGTCCCAAAGAGAGAGAGAGAGAGAGGGGGGGGAGAGAGAGAGAGAGACTCGCCTGGGACATCGCCGGAAAACGACAATCCGGTCTTAAGAAGCTAAACTGCTGGGCTATGTCACCTGGTACAGGTACCGGTGCCAATGGGTGCGGGTACAGTAAAATGGGTATGGATACGACGTTTTTGGAAATCATGATAAGTTTTTGGAAATCATGATACGGTGTTGTTTTTTTTATTGAATAATTTTTTTAATTTAAGAATTGTAAATTTTGAAAAAACAATGAACATATAATCTCATAAAGGAAAACATACCATCTCGTTAACACAAAACACACAAAAAATATAATCTTAGAGACAGATGGGAAATTAACAATGCTCAAACAGTATGGCGTTTTTATTTCATAATAAAAAAAGCACTGAAAACAGAGAAGTTAAGGCAAATTTCTTAAAAGTGTTGCCTCGTGAATAATCTTAGCGACAGATGATAGCTTCAAATTCCTCTCTTCTCCACGTGAATACCAAATCAGTGTTGCCTCATCCTGCTTGAAAGGAAAGTTAAAGGCAAATGTTTTCACATACGTAGAATCTGTCACATGGGACATCATTCCGGACAAAGGCTCCTTGGGGGTTAGGCCCCCATCCTTTTATTTCAACAAAAATGAGAAGTATATACAACAAAAATGGGTCCACAATGACCTCAGCTTCTCAAGGAACTATCTTTTAATGGATCTCAGGTGTTATGAGTGGGATTCCATTTGGTATACAATCCATTATCCGGAATGAGCAACAAAAGATTAGTCGCTTCAGCAAGAGACCATCTCTTGAGAAAAACAAGTCTGCTGATGAGACTCTTGATGAGCAGAGAATTGATCGCCCTATTGGACCTGGATTCTGTGAGACTTCGACAGTGCTGCTTCCAATCGCCATCGTCTGCCACTTCCAATCACCATCGTTTGCCAAGATATACATGTGTCCTTGATTGTCTTCCATGTTAGCCAAATACCTCATGCATTCCAGAAGAACCTCGGTCTCCCACCAGTCCGAATTGCTGTGAAACCAACAAGCCAGGCCATGTCGGAACCGACCTGCGGCGTCTCTGATTAAGTCTGCTACCCTTTTTCTGCCAGCCTTAAAAAGAAGGAGGTAATGCTGATTTCCACCCAAATGTCATGTCTGTTAATACCATTGCTCCAAAGGATTCCAGTGCGCAACCAATTCTGTGTTTTAACTCGTTGCGAATCCGACCACTGGTAGGACCACCAGTGCTCACTGCAGTGCTACCAGAACTGATTATGTCCCCGACCACATGGAGACATCATTAAATTAAGACAATGCATAATCAATTAATCATAGAACAGCGTCTTTATCAGCTTGGCAGCATTTTCTCAACGGCAAGAAGTAAATAGGAAAGCCCTCTTTCGGTGGAGGGCACTCGTTGAGAGTAGAGAGACTCAGAGGGGAAAGGTTTTCAGTGCACCGAAACCCCTTTTTCTTAAGTTGGTGAAAAGCAATGAGTCAGATTTCAGATATGCCCAATATTCTTCACATACGAACCTTCAAATCATGCTTAACGTGTGAAACAAAAAAAAAAATCCGACGATTCGTGTGAAACAAAAAAAGAAATCAAAGAGGAAGAAACAGACGATTCATGTGAAACAAAAAAAAGAAATCAAAGAGGAAGAAACAGAGGCCGGTCCACTTTGATCATACCTCCCTAGACTTGGGAATAAGACCCAGACCAAACTCATTTGGCTCAATGGGACCCAGTACGGATGGCCTTTCCTGTTTTAGATCAGTCATGTTTAAATCCAATATATGGATCCTTAAATTATAGTCTGACATTAGTATAGATCCAAATTTTCAATCCAGATCTTAATTTGGATTTTCAATCCAATCCTCTTTTAAAACCTAGATTTTAATACAAATCCATGTTTAAATTCCATATTTCATGTCCAGAATCACCAGACCATGCCACATGCACCTGATCGATCCTGATCATTCAAATTACTGTTTATCACATTTTTTTGGCAAACGGAATTCATGCATAACTAGGAGACCAGCTATGCTACCATCTTAGGAGACTTAGGAATTCTTCATATTTTTCTTTCAAAAATGCTCCCGTGCAACATTATAAATAGAAGTTCAGGATGTGGACATCCCCGTGCAACATTATAAATAGAAGTTCAGGATGTGGACATCCCATGTCTTCTACTTAATCATTTTTTTAGCGAGTTGTGTCTTTTCTCTCTCTCTCTCTCTCTCTCTCTCTCTCTCTCTCTCTAGTCAGTTTTTCTCCTCTTTTGTAACCGGGATACTTATTGTCCCCAAATTTTGGTATAGATTCCCATTCTATCGTCTCTCGCTCTCTCTCTCTTTTCTTCTCTTTAAGATTCCTTCTAACTTAGTCAATTTTCTAGAATTTCACCAGCAGATAACATGTATATGCGCATTCTTTTGGACAAAGGAAAAAAGTTACAGTCTATAAGCATCAAGCAGAAGTCGACCTCCATTTTCCTTATTTAGTTTTGAACTAAAATTAAGCATGTTTCTGTTATTTGCATTAACTTGGATTCATGTTCCTAATAGTTCCGACTGTGCTGTAAGGAACACTTGGCATGATGTTTTCTTCTCTTTGAACTTCCCATGGACCATCTCATTTCCTTGAACATGCAGAGTCCACATATTTGCAGAAAAATTTTATTCGTTTGCTTCTTATGAATGGACTTCCTGGTTCCTCGGCACCACTTTGGTGTCTGTCGTCAATTTCTGCTTGGCCTTTCCGCAGTGATATTCAATATG